>PVHY01026928.1:0-16794 GCA_004024945.1 Uropsilus gracilis
GGGTCCCAGGCAGCAGCCAGCAGTACCCACCAGCACTGCTCAGCTGGGTGGTTGTGGACCACGTGGATGATGCGGCCGGGCGGGTAGAGCGGCGTGCTGGCCGACAGGGCGATGGTCAGGTCACTGGGGTGCGTCCAGAGCCGCGTGCTGGCCAGGGTGGTCACCTCCACCTCCTCGGGCAACTCCGACTTGGGGATGCACTTGGTGGCCCCCACGATGATCCGCCACTGCGTGGGGCAGGGGAGAGGGGGGCAGAGCTGAGCGGCCCTGGCTGGGTATGGGCCGGGGTGGCCTCGGGGCAGAGGGCAGGGCTGTGTCCACCTGAAGAGGCGGTCGGGAAGATGCCAAGGACAGAGGATGTGGAGGGGGAACCTCAGGGACGGCCAGGGGTTAGCATGTGAGAGGCCAGAGCGGGCGTGTGGGAGCCAGAGGCAGGCGGGCGTGCGTGGCCAGGCCCGGTCCCCACACCCCCCACTGACTGGCACAGCGCTGCACCCCCCAGCTTCAGCCCCCCTGAAGCGGCTCCACCAGGCGGACACAGTGCCCTAGGGCTCTGCTGGCACCTGGCACCAGGCTCAGGGCCCTGACTGCCTTAGTCACGGGCACCCGAGCTGGGAGCCGCTGGGGCAGTAAATGGGTTGAGGGCTCCTGGGGGCACAGAACCCAGTGGTCCAGGTCAGCCCCCTCCTGCCTGCCTTCGGGTGCCCAGCCCAGCACCCCGATCCTGGCCCAGGTCGCTGGCAGCCAGCTAGCCATGGGAAGGAGCCCTGAGTCCCCCCAGCTCGGCCAGCCCTCTCGGCTGCAGAGGAGACTCAGAATGAACAGCCCAAGGCCCCCTGCAGGAGGTGGCTCTAGAGCCCCGGCCCAGCAGGCTTTGCGGGAGCCCACATGCACCCGGGCACAGCCACGGGCACTGCCTGTGCCCACCGAGCCCCTGAGGGGGCAGGAGGCGCCAGCTGTCAGTGCCGGCTGTGCGAGCAGAGCGTGGCCCTTCCCACTCCGGGCTCAGCGTCCCCAGTTGCACAGGGATGGGGGTGGAGGCCTGACGCCTGTGGGTCTGAGGGTCTCCTGACCCCTCCAAGCCCAGCCCGGCCCCCAACTCCAAGCCCAGGGACCGACACGGGGCGAGGCTGGGGTGCTAGCCGGGGAGGCCAGGGAGGTGGGGAGGCCGGGGAGGCTGGGGAGGCTGGGGAGGCCGGGGAAGATGGGGAGACTGGGGAGGATGGGGAGGATGGGAAGGCCAGGGAGGATGGGGAGGATGGGGAGGCCAGGGAGGCCGGGGAGTCTGGAGAGCTGGCCACGGAGGCCGGGGAGTTGGCCGGGGCGGCTGGGGAGCTCACTTTGGGCTTGGTGCTCCGCTGCAGGACATCCAGCAGCTGTCTGCGGAAACCCTCCAGCTGGGAGAGGCCGATCCTGGGGAGAAGAGGGGGTCAGCCTGGCCTCGCAAGAGGCCTGGGAGGAGTGGGGAGAGGGTCAGGTGCACAGCAGGTGCCCGAGAGCCCGGCTGAGCAAGTGGGGGAGCCTGCCACCCAGCAGGACCCAGCCAGGGAGGTGGGGGGCTCCCCAATGGGGAGAGGGGAGTCTGCGTGAGAGCAATGGGGTGCGGCCCGGGCGGGAAGGGTGGCAAGGGCAAGCACGCACCTGGGCACCAGGTCTTTGCCCAGCACCACGGCCGTCACGAACTCCTTGGAGTACTCCATGGCGTCCTCGCTGCAAAGAAAGCGGGGGGCTGAGGGGGCAGAGGGGCCTCAGCTCCAATTCGGGGGGCGGAGAGGGGCTGCTTGATTCAAGGCCCCCAGAAGGGCTCACGGTGCCAGGCTGGGCCTCCGGCTCCCTACCCCATCTTAAGACTGCCTCTAAGACTTTGCTGGGGAGGTCCTGGGGTCCCCGACATTTGACAGCACCCCCATACACTCTCCACCTACCAGGGCATTCCCAGGACCCCCCCCCCCCGCGATCAGAAGGCAGGCTGCCTGGTCCGTCCTGAGCCCTACCGGCCCGGGGCCCACCGCCCCCGCCAGCCAAGCCCAAGGGCCCGAGCTGCTCACCTCAGCAGGCCCCCTGGGGGGGAGTAGGCAAAGCACTTGAGGGTTGGGTACTGGGGGCGCAGGAGGAAGGAGAGGATGGCAGCAGTGCCTGCGCCCAGCGAGTGGCCCACCACGATCAGGCCGTAGTGTTTGGTTCCTCGGCCCTGGGGACCAAGACGAGCCTGAGTGCCCCACCCGCTGCCGTCAGACTGGCTTCCCTGACAGTGGGGAGAAGGGGGGCCTGCCCCAAGCTGGGGACCCTGCGCCCACTGCATGGCTGCTAGGTCAGAGGAAGAGCCAAGTGAGGCCTCCAGAGGCCATCTCCTGGAGAGATGATGCTAGCGCACTCCTATACATCCCTCAAAATCCTACTTGGAGGTGGCCTCCTCTGAGAAGTCCTTCCTGATTTCCCAGAAGAGGCTCCCACCCTCCTGCTGTCTCTGTGCCTGGGACAGGCTTGTGTGCGCAGTGATTGCACTACAGGCCCACTGGCCACTACCCTGTGAGCGGGACATTGGGGCGGGGAGTCCAGGCCAGGGACTGCTGGCTCAGGAAGGGCGGCTGCCTGCACAGGGAGAGGCTTGTGGGCAGGACCACACCGGCCCCAATCTGCAGCCCTGGGGAGGGATGCCCAGGCACGGCCAGGTGCTGGTGGCTTGGAAAACGCCTCACCAGGTCTCGCCCGAAGGCTTGGGACAGAACCATCTCCTGCTCCAGCTTCTTCTTGATGTATTCAGCCGAGAGGACCATACCCTGCGGGGGGAGGGGCGGAGGAGGGTGTTGGGCGTAGTTGGGGGCAGGGAGGCTTCCCCAGGACTGGGAAAGCCACCGTGATTAGCCACTCACTGGCCCGCCCATCCCCAGCTGGTCCTCATGTCCATTTCACAGATGGTGAAACTGAGACTTGTGAGACCGAGTCTAACAAACTGGAGAGACTCTTCCCAGCTGCTGCCTCAGGCTCTTCTGGAACGGGATTTGGGGCTCAGGGCTGGGCGGTCCCAGTGGGCGGGCTACAGTGGACTTTCCAGGCCAGCCCACACCTCTGTGACACATGTCTCCCCAAGTGAGCCCAGCCCCCCCCCAGCAAGACGGGGTTTCATGCTGGCAGGGAACGAGGGAAGGTCTGGGGCCCTGGGGCCCCACAGGGCAGCTACCTTGTGTCCCAGCCAGGTGCCATGGTGTCCCTCCACAGGGAGGCGCTCCGCATCCCCGGTCAGGTCAGTCAGGGCATCCTTGTGTGAGGGGGTGACAGGTGAGGGGTGGGGAAGAGGGAGGCAGCCAACCTGGGGGCGCCAGGAGGGCTGGGAGTCACAACCTACCTTGGGGGACAGGGTTCCCCGGATGCTGATCACCACCTTTTTCTTGTCATGGTCCACGGCCACATAGAAGGGGGTTTCGTACACCTAGGAGGAGGCAGAGTGTGAGGCTGGTCAGTTCGGGATGGGGCTGGACCTCAGCCCGTCTCCTTCCAGGCTGGGGAATCCGGCTCCAGCAGCCACTAGCCCCTGCCAGGCTGCAGGGTTCCTGCCAGCCCACATCACATCCAGCCTGCCTGTCCCTGCAGAGAGCACAGGCTGGGGTGATGAGCCCCGACCCCCTGCGGCCCCTCCCCACACACCCCTCCCCCACCCCTCACTGGCCCTCACCGCGTCATGGCAGGAGGTGTAGACGATGTCAACCGCCGTCATGTTCTCATCCAGGAAGTGGCGCCGGATGGCGATGGCATTGCAGCCGCAGCAGTTGTCCTCCTCAATGGTGACCCCAGGGGCGAACCGGGGCCGGGCGGGGCACAGGCAGCACCTGGAACAGGCCAGCATGGGGCTCAGGCCGAGGGCCATGTCCCCCACCCTCCTGGAAGCTACTCTCTGCAGGGCGCCCCAGGCCTCCCTGGCCCAGCAGCCCCCAGCCCTCCTGCCCCTCAGCCTCCTGGCGGCCCGTGGCCTGGGGTCTCCGCCCTGGAGACGCTCCCTCTGCTAGGCCAGAGGCTTCTTTTCTGGCTTCTTCCTCCTTGGGCCCCCAACTGGACCTCCGGGCTCGGCCCCTGACCGCAAGGCCCACAGTCCTCTTCCCGCTGGCCACACTGGCTCGCAGGGCTCACCCAGTTTGCAGGCCCCACTCTGCTAACGAGCCGCCTGACCGTTCCTGACCTCTGTGGGCCCCCAGCTGTGGAGTGGCAGCCTTTTCGGGCCCAGCCCTGACGGCCCATCGTGCACGCCCTCTAGGCGCCTCTGCACATGCCATCGACACACTGGCGCCCGCGCGTGGGGCTCATCCAGGCGGTCAGTCACACCACATGCCCGTGTCATGGCGGCCTCCACCTAGCCCCCTCGCCTGCTCCTGCCCTGGACATTCCCAGCAGCCAGTCAGGGAAGCCGCTTCTCCAGGTGAACGGTGGAGTCCACTGACGCCCCTCTGGCCACCCGGCTCCTGGCTTTGCCCTGGGGAAGCAGGCCGCAGCATCTGGGTATTTTGTTTTCTTTTTTTTAGACTAGGTCTCGCTATGTTGCCCCAGGTGGGTCTCGAACCTGAGGACTCGAGTGTTCCTAGTCTCAGCCTCCCTTACTGGGCTGGGATTACAGGCATGCGCTGAGATTGCAGGCATGTGCCACCGCGCCTGGCTAGGCCTCAGCATCTGGGCCTGAAGCACTCTTCCCCCGGATACTGTGTGGCTAAGCCCCGTCTCTTCAGGCCTCTGTGGCCCCACGCCACGGCCCTACCTCACCCAGAGCACGCAGCCCTTCCCAAGCACGAGCGGCCCAGGGTGGACAGGCCATTTCCCTGAAGCACTGGTCCGCTCCCAGCGGCGTTTCCCACCTGTGCACGACGGGGGCTCCCCCACCGGCAGACCTGCCCCACCTGCTTCACAGCAGAGGCACCAGCACCCAAAACAGCGCCAGCCACAGGATGGGAGCCACCGGCTTCCCCGGCGCAGGGCGCAGCTGCTCCTCCAGCCACCAGAGGGCGCCAGCACCCAACAGATGGGGGCCCTGGGACAGCTCGCACGTGATGGTGCCTGCCAGCTGCCAGGAGGTGCCAACTGAGGGTCTATTAACACTAATTCTGGACTCTGGTGTCGCTGAGATGCGGCTTCACGCGAGCAGCACCAGGGGGACCGTTCTGCCTAGGGTCCCAACAGGTCTCCGAGGCCACCAGGTCTGATGGTGCATGATCACCTCCATGCACACTGGGGGGTGGCAAAGGGAGCCCCAGCTGCTGGGGCGAGGGTCCTCATTCCTGTCCGCTGCCAGGCTGAGGCGGGGGCAGCCAGAGTGTAGAGACTGGGAGCGGTCACCGCTCTCAACTTCACCCCTGTCCTCCAGCCCGAGCTGAGGCCACCAGGGTGGCCTTGGTGGCAGGGGCCTAGGCTGGCATCCGTGCTGTACTGTGTCCCTTCCCGGAGGGCACGAGGCCATCCTAAGCCTCAGTGTCCCCTCAGTGCTGGCAGGTGTCGAGCACTCCTTCCAGCGGGGGGCCTGGCCTTCAATAAATGCCAGCTCACCCTTCTCCAGCGAGACCCATCAGCGACCTGAGGGTTGGGGAGCCCCTGATGGCAGCAAGGCCAGCTGGCGGAACACAGGCGCCGGGGCATCTCCCAGGGCAGCAGGCCTGCCCACAGGGGCTGGCCACACAGTCCAGGTAGCCGCGGGGGGCTCCCAGGTGGTGGGGTCAGAGGCGGCTGAGCCTCTGTGGGGGTACTGCAGCCGCCATGCAGGACCCAGACCTCAGGTGAGCGGACAGCCCCCTCCTTGGCTGGCGCTGGGTACCCGGCCGCCGTGGACAGGCTGGGACCTGAGACGGGGCTGCCCTCGGACTTGAGCCCGACTTCCTGCCTGGATCGCCCTGCTGTGAGACTGAGAGAAAAGGCAACGTTTGCCCTGTGTGCAGAACGCCAGCCCGGCCCCCAGCAGCGCCCTGCATCCTGAGGTGTCTGGCGAGCAGGCTAGACAGATACTGTGGGGACAGAGATGCCCCCCCGGCGGGTGAAGGGGTCCTGTGGATGCCCGAGGTGCAGGAGTCCAGTGCAGCGCCCACCTGGGGGCGTCTCATCCACCGCAGGGCTCCTGTGTGCTGGCTGGCAGACACGAGGAGGGGGCTGGGGGCTGGTTCTCTGGGGCACCTGTCAGTGGCGAAAACACCCAACTTCTGCAGAAAGGGAGGTGTGCGGCTGCACAGGCCCCAGGGTGCCTGCATGTGGCCGTTCTAGAACAGGGTGCCCAGGGAGCTGTCCTGCTTCCGCCCGCACCGAGGGTGAGGCCAGGAGGGAGGGCCCCACAGCCATGCCCTTCCCTGGCCCATTTAGCGGGTGGCCCTCCAGGTGGGACTGAGGACCAGCCAATTTCCCCACGAGGGCTGGAGTTCAACTACAGGCTGTCCTGATGTTTTTCCAGAGATTTCCATGGACCCCCATGGATCCAGCCTCACTGCCAGGGGGGCAGAGCCCCCACCGGAGGGGGCCGGGAGAGGGGACGCGTGAGCCGGAGAGAGCCAGAGCGCTGGGGGTCAGGGGACCAGAAGAGCCAGATACTGGGCAGTGCTGGGTCCTGTCTTGGACTGAGGTGGATCTTCCAGGGCCGTGTGGGACAAAGTGGGGGTCGGTTCAGACCCAACTGTGCGGCCCCGAAGCTGAAGGCCGAGCGGGGGGGGGTGTGGCCTGGGAGTGGGTGCGGGGAGGTGGGCACGAAAGCGGAGTGGGCGAGGGCACTCACGAGCAGGAGCGGGCCAGCTGGCACAGGCCGCAGGCGGGCTTCCGCATCAGGTACATGGGCCACCCGTAGGCGGCCAGTGCGAAGAGCATGTAGTAGCAGACTTCCTTGTAGCGCAGCATCTCTTGCTGGAAGAGAGAGGAGGAGGGGGTCCCCTGCAGGCCCTTCTGCCTGCAGCCTGGGGGGCAGGGGGGGTGGGGGTAGGGGTGAGGGTGGAGGGGAAGGAGCCGCCCCTCCCACCTGGAGCAGCCACCCCTGCGGATGGTAATTGCATTTCCCTAATTATCTCCCTGCAACCAGGGCACGGAGCCTCCCGAGGCCTGTCCTGTTGTGCCAGCTCAGGGTTAATGATTTGGGGACAGGGAAACGCGCGGAGCAGGGGCTCGACGTCCCTGCCTGGTTCCCCGAGAAGGGGGGAAGTGCGCGGTGACCACCTGCTTGGCAGCTGCCTGGGAAGGAGGCCTGGCCGGAGGCCAGGCCGAGAGAGGCCACCAGGGGCACACTCAGGCGCCCTGGGCCTCTCCATCCCTGGGCTGGGGTGACTCTGCTTGAGTCACGGGCTCCCCGGGCATTGGGGCAGGCTGGCACCTCGGGAGAGGCGCCGGCGTGGAGGCAGACGCAGGCCTGGGGGAGGCGGGGGCACCGGTGCCCCAGCCTGGCAGCAACCAGTGTCCGGGGGTGCCCCGGTTGCCCCGGGCCCTGCGGGCTCCTCACTTAGGGCAATTAGTCACCGTGTAAAACTTAAAGAGGGCGATGAGTCATCGCACAGGGGAGCAGGTATGCCTGGCCGGGGCAGGGAGGGCAGCATCCAGCCCGCTCTGCTCTTCAGGAATGAGCTGGAGAAGGCAGTTATTCTTGCCCGGTGCTGGGGCACTCGGCTGGCGGCCGGGAAGGGCATGGCCAGCGGATGCCAGGCGGGGGGGGGGGAGCCGGGGCTGTGGCCTCATCCTTGGGGTGGGGGCAGCTAGGCACCTGCTTCAGCTGGGCTATTCTCGCGGTGGGCGTGGAGGGAGACTGGGAGGCCAGGGTGGGTCACCGCTAGCCGGACAGCAGGCTCCCCGGACCACAGCTCTGGGTGAGCGGGGTCACACTGTCCACCCCGGGGACAACCTCGCGGGGTCAGGGGCCGCTGAGGGTCACCATGGCAGGCGCTGGTCGGGGTGCCTCCGGCCCCAGGGAGATCCAGCTCTGCCTATGACACCCTGGCTTCTCCTGACGGCCCCTATGAGAGGCAGCGAGGGGAGCACGTGGCCAGGGCGCCGAGACCGACAGCAAGGCTGACAGGAGCTGAGTGTCCTGGGGAGTGCGCTGCTGCCCTGGGCTGGGTCAGGCGCTTCGTCCGCAGGCCAGTGTGACGGGGTCCTCGGGAGGAGGGGCGTGTGAGCGGAGGGGCTGTCTGGTGAGCCGGGGAGCAGCGTGTCTCAGGGGGAGCAGGCGGCGGGGCAGCTGGGGGCCAGGGCGGGGCAGGGCAGGAGTTTGGGTTCTTACTGAGTTCTTGAGGTCCAGGTACTTGGTGTTTCTGGTCACGGGCATGCCGGAGAGGAAGGCCAGGATGTCATTATTGGCCTGCAAAAGGGGGGCATGGAGGGGTGGCAGCTAGGAAGGGTGTGCGGGCGCTGGCTGGGCACCCGCCCAAATGCCCAGAGAAGTGGGCAGCTCCTGAGGCCCAGAACATCCCAGAACGTCACCTCTTCCGAGTTCCAGCCGCCCCCCTTTCCTGGGGGACATCAAAGTTCCGGGGTGGCACTGGCCCAGGCCAGGGGGAGACCCCCAGGGTGTGGAGTATATGTGGGGAGGGGGATGGAGAGGCCAGTGCAGAAGACTGGAGCAGGACCAGCTGCAGCCCGAGGCCTCTCCTTGTGGCCCCAGGAAGAAGGGACCATGCAGTGCCCAGCAAGGGGGCTGGGGTGGCTGCGGGGGTGGGGTGCTGGGGGCATCGAGGGGGGCAGTGGGCTGGAGGGCAGGTGCCCACCTCGTCCAGCACGGCGCTGCGCTTGGCCCGCTGCCGCTGCCGGAGCAGCACCAGGCCCGCAATGATGTCTGACGGCACGATGTCCAGGTCCCGGAAGAACTCGGCGAAGAGGTAGGCGATCTCCGAGTAGGCGTCCTGCGAGGCCGGGGGTGGGGGGGGCAGGCGGCGGCAGGGAGCAGCAGAGGACGAGAGACCAGGCGTGAACCCCCTGGGCTGGCACCTGCTCTGCCCCCACCCCCGACATGCTGCCCAGCACCCCCTGCTGTGGCCTGGCCACCCCATCCTGCGTCGGGGCCCCCGCACGTCACTGGGGTCACCACTGGCTCTCCTCGGCCTGTACCGCCCCGTCCTGTCCAGGGCTCCGGCCACCACGTACAGAGGCCTGCAGGAGCCACTTCCGGCTCGTCCCCCGGGAAGGGGCTGCGGGGCCGCATGGCTGGCTTTGCCGCATGCAGCCTTTCTCTTCACAGAGAAGCCGTGACTAAGCTCCCGGCTGCTCCATCTCCTCCTGGGATCGCCCCCTTCCTGCCAGTGGTGACCCTGGAAGGGCCCCTGGGAGCCTCCCAGGTCTCAAGCTGAGACTCCCACCTGCCCACAGCTGTAAGCTCAGGGCCCCCCACACGCCTGGAGGCAACCTGGGCCCCGGGTCCTTGCAGCCCTGGCGCCGAGCCCCGGACCTCACAGCGGCCAGACCCAGACAGAGTCTGGGCCCCTTCTCTGTCCTGCTCAGGGCACCAAGCTCCCCCCGGCCCCCTTCTCAGTGTCTGGCACTTGTCAGACGGGAGAAATCGGGGGCTGCAAACTCACAGCACCTAATAGGCCCCCCCAGAACCAGCAAGGACCCCGCACCGGCCCACAGGGCTTGTGGGAGCCCAGCGGTCAGACCCAGACAAAGGTTTCCATGCGGCTTCTGGCCGTCAGCATTCAAGCTGGACGTGTGGGCCGTGGGCCTAGGAGGGTCACACAGCCCCCGGTGAGGGCCACCTTGCCAGGAGGGCCCAGGTGAGATGGTCACGCCCTCCACAGCCTGGCAGGCCCAGCCCCCTCTACCAGGGCTCCCTACCTCCTGCATGGCCTGGCTGGGGCCCAGCCCTGGCCACGGCCTGGCAGACCCCCGAGAGGCCTGTGAGGGGGCTCCCTCTCACCGAGGGCCCGGGGGGGCGGTCCTTACACCTGCTGCCTCACTCTACAGCCTACCAGGGGCTTCCGGTAGGAAGGAGCCACTCAGGCTTCTGGGGGCTTCTGCAGAGGGCACTCTGCTGCCTAGCCTGGGAGGACAGGTCTCCTGGCCGCAATGGCTCTGCCCCTAACTAGCTGGGGACGCTGAGCGAGTGCTCCAGCTCTCGGAGCCTCCGCTGCCTGAGCTGCCAAACGAGGGGCGGGACTGGACGGTCCCAGAGGCTCTGCCAGGGTGGGGGCTCCCTTCCCCTCCAGGGCTGACCCCCACAGGCCCCGCCTGCCTCCACAGCCCCTGGCCCTGACAAGCCCTGGCTCGGGCCACTCCTCCGGGGGACAGCCAGCTGGGTGCCAAGCGCCAGGACCACGCAGGCCCTTCGCCGGCCTGTGGAATCTTCCGGAGCCATTTGCTGCTGGTGATAAGCTGCTGCTGCTGTGTCTTCAGCTGCCCTGATTTCTGAGACACGCTTCTAAGCTACATCCCCGGGGGGTCTAGGAAAGGTCTTGAAATCCTCCTGGTGCCTGACAGCCAGGGCTGGGCCATGTCACAGGCTGGAGGGGTGTCAGGGCCATGGGGAACGGCCTGGTGTGAGCTGATGGTCACCCTGGCCCTGCTCAAAGCCAGCTGCCTCCTGCCTGGCCTGCCCACCGGCTCCGCCTGAGGAGTGAGGCCTCTGAACAGCAGCCAGAGGCAGGATGTGCGTCCGGGACGCGCCCCCCTAGTACTTACTGACTGGGAGTCCTTTGTCCGGGTGCAGCACAGAAACACTTTAAGCCGGCGTGACCAGCTGGTGGCCTGGCCCTCCTCTAAGCGGTGTCTGCAAGGGCGACAGTTGGTATGTGTGAGGCCAGAGGCTGGGCCAGAAACGCCGGAGCCCAGACACAGTGGAAACAGGGTGGCCTGTTCCCAGGACCTCACCGGAGGCAGCGGAGTCTGGGGAGCAGGGATCAGGGCCCAGGTCCAGCCCCAGTTGGGTGGCCGGTGGCCTGGAGGGCAGCCAGCAGGGCACTCCTGGGGGCCTTCTGCCAGCCTGAGAGTGCGTGTAAGCTGGCTGGGCTGGGCGGGGGCTCCAGGCTTTCGGGGTACATGCCTGTGGGCTTCGGGGCTGCAGCCTCAGGGATGGGGGGCTTCTCAATAGCTCAGAGGTCCAGACTCCAAACCAGAGCCCCAGAGGAGGCAGCAGGGTGCTGGGGTCCCTGAGACTGGAGCAGACCAGCTGAGGAACTGGCTCTCCTCGGGAGGGATTCAGAGGCTTGGGTTCTGACTCTGAGGGGTGTTTAGGTGGCTGGGTGAGGCCCAGACAGTCCCCAGCTCCTTGTCTCTGTGACCCTACCGGGGAGAGGACACCCAGCCTTCATCTGCAGGGCTGGCCCCTGCCCAGGCACACCCCCACTCCCCCTGGTCTGGCTGCTCTGTGAGGATGGGGGTCCCAGAATGAGCCCCCAAAGGCACCGTGACCGGCCAGTTCCACACGGAGGCCCTTCTGGGGGCCCAGAAGCCGGCATGTCAGGGACATCAAGATAACCGAGTCAGCATTCCAGACCCAGCACATGTCCAGGCCGGCAAGAGGGGCCGACCTGCCCATGTGACACAGGCCCCCGTGGTCCCATCAGAGCCCGATGCTGGCGGTCGGGGGTGGGGGTGGATGCACCCCAGGCACTTGGCATCCCTCAGGAATGGCAGGCCCACTGCCCTCACGACCTCTCGGCTCCACTCTGGCTACGGCCGCTTTCTGCACTCAGCCCTGAGCGGGCGGTGAGCGCCGCAGACAGGGCAGCCACAGGTGGGGTGTGCAGGCTCATAGGGCAGTAGAGGGGGTCTTGGGCCGCTTTACAACCTAAATCAGCATCCACCGGCCAGGGGTGGGATGAAGGGGCAGCCCGCTAGCCAGGCCAGGTGCCCAGAGCATCACATCCTTCAACCCCTTCTAGCCTAACCACTGTCCAGCGCAGCAAAGAGTTTTCTGGCCACGGAAAGGCTTGCCCAGACCCCGACTGCAGTGTCCTCTACGCCCACCAGGGGGCAGATGCCGCTGGTGACTGGGTGTCCAGCTCCAACACGTGGAGATGTCCAAGTCTGGACAAGTTCACTGACCGAGCGCCCTTGGCCCTGGTCTCCTTGGGTCAGGGGAGCGCAGACTCCCTGCAGAGGTCCCAGGTCAAGGCTGCCTGCAGCAGCAGGGAGGACTCCAGCTCCCAACCCCCACCCGACCCACTGGCTGGAGAAGGAGCTGGGGTTCCAGCAGCTTCCTGGCTCCCAGAGATGAGCACAGCCTGAGGCAGAGGCCTGTGTGCACTCCAAGCCCGGGAGAGGTTGAGGGTCCTTGTTAGGAAGCTGCCTGTTGGTTTGAGAGCAAAGAGGGCCAGCAGGTCACCTGGTCAGTCATTCCGCCTGCCCAGCCCTGCGGTGCTGGAGAAACCACAGCAGGTCGGGCCCTACGGGCACGGCGGCCTCTCACCTGCCCTGGGCTGGAACCGCAGGAAAACTTTCAAAGTAAAGTGCCAGTCACCGCCACCCCCACGTGCAAAGGGCCTGGCTGCCCGGGGCCCCAAAGGCAATTACCCAGAGTCAGAGAGGGGAGATTTTATTCCAGGGCCCAGGAGCCCAGAAAGCAGGTCAGGTGTGGGTGTGGGCTCCAAGCAGGCAGGACAGGGCGGGCGGCGGCCAGCCGCACGAGAGGGCCCTGGGGCCGTGGCGCCAAGGCCTGGCATTCTGGGTTGGGAGGTGGCAGCCCAGGCGAGGGCGTGGCGCTGTGCCCAGTTGATGTGGTCAGCCCAAAGATGGTAAGGAGAACTCCTCTGGGCACCAGGGCTGGGGCAGCCTACTGTCCTGGCTGAGGGCTCCTGACCTACTGCTCTGGGCTGGGCACCAAGCGCCCTCTCACTCCCCAAGGGCCCAGCCTTTGCTATGCCTTGGACGCCCCCTCTGTAGAATGGGTCTCAGTCACCACCCAGGGCTGACAAAGGAGTCAGAGGACTGAGGGTAGGCGGGGCTTAGCACAGTACAAATCTATCTCAGAGCAGAAGTTTGATGAGTGGGAGTTTGTGAACCACCTTTAGCCCCACCCCTGACCCCCCTTTTCTTGAACAGGAATGACTGACCCAGCCTAGATGCCTACCCTCATTTTCTCTACCATGACACAGCCTTCCCCTGACTTTAAAACACTGCAGAAAGTTTGCCTCCTCCAGGAAGCCTTCCTTGATTACTTTCCTTCAGCCCCCTTCAGTCCAGAGGCAGCATTGCCTACTGGTTAAAAGCAAGAACCCCAAACCTTGCTGCCAGATTTGACCCTGGCCCCACTGTTGACCAGTTGTGTCACTGTGGGGAACTCACAAGTGCTCTCTGTGCCTCAGTTTCCTGTATTTTGAGGATGACAATGGCGCCGCAGAAAGCAGACACACCGCACTCCCAGTTATGACTGTGGTGGGGGTTCCCAGGACCGAGGGCAATGGCAATGACCACCATCCCCTGAGGATCCAGTTCACTGTTCTACAGCTGCCTTCTCATCGGAACCTCACCATGGCTATCGCCCCCAATTTACAGGTCACCAGACGAGGCACAGAGACTCCTGCCAGGGACAGATGCCCACCAGGCATGCATACACCCCGCCCAGGGTTCACCCCCACTGACCGCAGGTTGTAGGTCCGCAGGTTGCGCTGCCTCCGCTTGGTGGCCCTCAGCTTGACGAAGGTGCGGCCCGTGGGGTCGAAGACGCAGAGGACGGTGATGCAGACGCTCAGGATGACCACCCAGTTGCAGACAACCATCCCTGCAGGGGCAGCGGTGGGAGCAAGGAGAGGAGGCGCAGGGGTCACCTCCCCCGCAACTGCTTCCGGGTCAGACAGTAACTCCGAAGCCCCAGGGCCCAGCCTCCGACCGCCGCTGCCCCTTGCTGACCCCCAGGTCCACCCTGGGCTCACAGCAGGCAGCCCTGTGGCTTCTAGGGAGGTGCTGGGGAGCCCCCCGCCAGACCCAGGCTGCTTGCAGCAGATGCAGACCCCAAGGAGGAGGTAGGTATTGCCCATCAACCCGCCGGGCGCCCCCAAAGACACGCTTCCCTGGCAGAGCCCGAGTTTCCTCTCTAAGCGGGCATGCCCTCCCCATGCCCCGCGCCGGCTGCCCCCGGACTGCCCACGTACCCAGCGTGACATTCTTGGCCGTGAGGTCATTGCAGGAAGTGTAGTACTGGGTGAGCCAGACGATGCCCACGATGGCGTAGATGAACTCGATGACCAGGATGGCTGCAAAAGAGTGGCCGGGCTGCAGGGGCGGCTGTCTGCCCGCTGGCCCAGCCCTGGGCCTTGGCCCGATGCCTCCTAAAGCAGGGTCTTGCCGGGTCGGTGACAGGGGCACCTAACCCCTTTGGGGGCCCAGGGAGCGGTCCCCCACATCTATGCTGCCGAAATGGCCCCACAGTCCATGTGGCGGCCCCCTTGTTGGGATGAAGATGTGGACAAGGAAGAGGACCGCAGGACTGTCCCCTGGCTCTAGAGTCAGACCCTCCCAGGCCAGCTGCCTCGTCGCCGAGCCTTTGACCGCGTCTGCCCACAGGGCTGGGCAGACTCAGGCAAGGGGCTCATGGCACACAAACAGGTGGGCACCGGGGCAGGGAGGAGCCCGGCGGTGGTGGGTCGCCAGCAAGCCCAGGACGAGGAGTGATCTAAGTCCTGGAGCAGCGAGGCAGGGAGAGCTCAGATGCTCTGCCCGCCCCCCCATCTGTAGAAGGGGGCCACGGCAGCCCCTGTGTGGGCTAGCAGGGCCAGGGCAGGCAGGGATGGCCAGGGGAAGGCTGGACCTGGACCCTGGGAGGGGCCCAGACTCGCCCCGGAAGCTGGCCCAGGCCCCTAAGAAAAGGGGGTGCTGTTTGGAGAAGGATGGCAACACAGTTCCAGAGAAGCAGGAGCCTCAGACAGGGGCTGGCGGCTCTGCAGAGGACGGGGAGCCGCAGTGCACGCCCCACCTCCTGCTGCGCCAGCTCAGCCCTGCTGAGGCTGGGCTGAAGGCGCCAGAGACCCCGAGTGTGTGAGCGAATCCGGTTCCAATAAAACTTTATTAACAAAAGCTCACGGAGGGGCAGACCTGGCCCTGGGCTGTCATCTGCCCACCCCGGGTCTAGAACGGAAGCCAATGAGCCTGCTGGTGCCCAACGGGAGCCCAGTGCTGGCCCCGGGGGGGAGGGGCGGCCCTTACCCAGGCGCACGTAGAGCACGTACTGCATGGACTCGCGGGGCTCCGTGTAGAGGATGCCGCCGCGCATGCTCAGCCAGATGATGGCCATCTCGGCGATCATGCAGCTCAGCAGGATGCCCAGGTAGCCGCGGCCGTGGTCCACCAGGTTCAGGGAGCAGGCCTCGTGCGGGTTGTAGACCAGGCCGAAGAGCACCACGGACAGGATCACGAACCTGGGGGCACGGGGTGGGGTGAGGGGTGCCGGCAGCCGGGAGTCACTGCTGCAGGCACAGGCGCCTCGTCGGATGAGCGCAGAGTGCCTCTGTTGGGGCCAGGGCCGTGACAGCAGCGGACAGTGGCAGTTCAGTCCAGGCTGAGGTCCACCCTCGGGGCCCCTCTAAGGTGGGGGAGACACTCCGGGCACCCACCCAGGGCGCAGAAGTGCGGTCACATGGGCCGAGAGCTCCTTTCAGCCCTTTCCCTCAGACCCTGGCCGGCGGCCCGCCCAGACTCACCAGGTGGTGTGCAGGAGGAAGAGGAAGATGGCCGGCAGGACGAGGTCATCGCTGCCCACAGACCAGCGTCTCCGGAACACCACGATCCCGGGCATGGCTGGCGGCTGTGCGGAGGCTCAGCGGGCCTGGCGCTCACCTCCTGGAAGAGAGCAGGGGACTCTACGGTTCCTGCCACTGCAGCACCCAGGAGGCCATGGTCTTGGCACCCAGGGGCTCCCAGGTCACCCAAGAGCTGCACCAATCCTGGCAGGAGCTTCCTCCCACGCTGTGCACCCCGGAGCCCACAGAAAGAGCCCTGGCAGCCAGCCACTGGCTTCAGCTCTACTCCTGGGGTGCCCCAAGGCTGGCGCTGGTCACTTGGGGTTGCTCAGCTCCATCAAAAATCTGCTGAACCCCACGTGGGATCAGGGGAGCGCCCCCCACCATCGCCTCTCTGCGAGGCCTGGCCCAGTGCATGCATCCCAGAGCTGGCCCGTGGCACTGAGCAGGGCAGGGGAAGGCTGACGGCCTGGGAAAGGCGGGCACGGGCACACGTGGCGCGGGGAAAGCATGGGCCCTGCGCACAGTAGGTGTTCAGTAAGTATTTGCACAGCTGGCTCTTGGCAGGAAGGACCTGCTGCGTGCAAAGTTAGGAGGGTGGCGGGGGTACCCAGCCCCCCAGCGGGAAGGCAGGTGGGTCACCCACCCTTTCGCAGCTGCAGCTCCCACGCCCACCCCAGGGCCAGGCAGCCTTGACAGCCCCAGTCCCAACTCTCTAAGCAGCTGGAGTCAAAATCGTCACTAGCTCCGGAGGCCACGGGAAACTGGGGTCCCCATCCCCAGGGCCCCAGGAACAGGAACAGGGGGGTGGCGCAGACTGCGATGACGCCCCTGGGGGTGGCCTGGGTGATCCTGGTGAGGGGCTCTGGGACAGCCTGCACTCAAGTATGCAGGAGCCCTGCTGCGGGGGCTGGGCACCCCCTGGAAGCAGCTGCCCCCCAGGCTGGCAGAGGCTTACATGACACCTGGTCCAGGGGCGGGCAGCAAGTCCTCCTCTCCCCAGTGACAGCTCCGGGGAAAACAAGTGCCCGCGGAGACCGGCATCACTTGGGAAGGAAGCCTCTAGGTCGCCCGGGGGCTGGTGGGCACCGCCCTCAGGGTGGGCAAGGGGGTGTGGGGCTGAGTGCCTGGCCGGTGGCATGCCAGCCCGGTCCCCTGGGGCAGCACTCTGGAGCTGCTGCCGGGCAGCTCC
>PVHY01026929.1:0-16761 GCA_004024945.1 Uropsilus gracilis
CGGCCTTAAAATCTCACTAACACCTCATCGGCCATATTCATAGTAGGAATACAGGTTTTATCTGAATTTGACCCATTAACTTTCCCATCTCTTGGACCTAAAGGTCGCCAAGAGAAGTCACCTCTCACTTCAGGTTTAAAAAATAAAATGTGGGCTGTCTGTCCAGATGGTGGTGAAGATATTGGGGTCACCTCCTCCAAACAACACAACAAAACTGGTGTAAAACGAAGCCAGAAATGACAGCAAGAGCAAGCAAAGCCCTGAGGGAGCAACTAGCTAACTCCACACAGAATAGGACCCTCAAGCCTGACAGAAAAAGAGAAGTAGAATGAACTTTAGGTGAATGGTTTAGAGGGGTAACCGGGCGGTGCAGCTCACAAGAGAGGGCACAGAATCCTTTACAGCTATTGGCTTGAGCTCAGGCCAGCGCTGAGGCTCCTGAGATGCAGAATCACCCTGGGTGAGGGGATGCAAGAGCAGGCAGCTGGGGGTAGGGGGGGGGGGGGCGCAGGGGCAGGGAGCAGGGAGGGTGCATTGCTGGACCCTGGTGGAGTTGGGGCCACAAAACAAGACTATTATTTTGGGTCTGAGGCTCCTAATACAGCAGCCTGAATTGGAGCAGATCATCCGAGCTTCCCTGTAGAAGGAAATGCTATTGAAGCCCAGGGTGAGATCTCAGAATACCTGCCACACCCTACCCTGGACTGAGCTATTCAAAACACCTGTCAGCCCCACCCCCACAAAGAAATACTTTACTCAGGTAGTTCCTGCGTGGGCTGGAGGTGATTTTTTGATGACAGAATGCCTCTGTCCTTTTCTATACCTTCCCGCACTAGTACCAATTCCCAACTACCCAGCATATGCGAAAACAACCGTTAAAAATTAGTCCCCTGCTAAAGCCATACAGAATCAAAAGTGAAGGGATGAACGAACACAGCACAAATGCCGGAATAGCGACAAAAATGGAAAGAAACCCTGACTCAGAGGAGCTAGAGGATGGCAGGATTAAGAACAACAGCCCTGGCACTACTGACCGAGCTTAAAAATACAGAAGGTGTAAAACAATAGGATAAAGATGATAAAAATGTGAGGTGGCTTAAATTAGAAATAAGTCAAAAAACACTAGAGCTGATTTTAAAATTCAAGGTCCTCAATAACAGACCCCCCCCCCAAAAAAAGAAGAGCATTGATGAACTGAAAAATACAAAGTTGGAGAACATAAGAATAGAACAAGATAGAGAAAAAAAATCTAAAGATGAAAACAGTGTAAGAACAGTCTGGAATAGCTAAAAGAGAAATATTTTTATCAAAAGAACCTCAGAAGAAAAAGGGAAAGGCATAGAAGACCTATTTAAAGAAATAACTGAGATTGAAAACAATTTCAGTCTGGGAAATGAAATAGAATTTCTGATCCAAAACAATACCAGACAGACACTGAGACACAGAGTAATAAAGTTAGCAAAACTGGAAAAAAAAAAAAACCCACAATATTAAAACTATCAAGAGGAAAAAAAGGGTAACCGATCAAACTAGCAGCAGACTTTTCAACAGAAACATAAGCATGAAGGGACTGGAAAGAGATATTAAAATTATTTAAAGAAAAACGTCCTGCTTAGAATCTTTACCCAGCAAGATTAGCCATCAAGATAAAGAGTATGAACTTCACTGAAAAGCAAAAAGGGAAAGAATTTATCAAGACAAAACTCTGTATGAAAGAAATTCTACAGATTCTTATAAAGCAACAGAAAAATGAATATTGGAACAACAGATACCTAAACTCCTTAACTTGGAGGAGCCAGAGGAGAGTAAGAATATGGCCCACTAGACAGACCTAGAGACCAGACAGAACTACAGGTCACACAAATACTCCTCATATACTAAGCTCAGGATAACGCTTTTGTTTTTTTGGTTTTTTTGGAGACTAGGTCTCACTATGTTGCCTGGGGAACCACAGGCTCACATTGCCTGGGATACCCCAGACTCAAGCAATGCCCAGCCTCAGCCTCCCAGGTAGCTGGGATTACAGGCACACGCCACCACGCCCAGCTATTTTTTGAGACTAGGTCTTGCTATGTTGCCCCAGGCAGGTCTCCAACTGCGATCCTCAGTCCCAGCTGCGACTCCATAGGCTGGCGCTTACAAGGCACGCACCACCATGCCCAGCTGGTTCTAGCAGTTCAAACAAGAATGTCGATGTCAGCATTCTCTTCCCAGGACCCATAATAGTGAACAGGGGAAAACAGCCCGCAGGGAAACAGCCACTTGGGTCTCTCTGAGCTCCCTTCCTCCACCCATTTGTCCCCTCCCCCCTAAGCCCAAGAGTGTCTCTTTGCACATGAGCACACCCATGAGGCCAAGCTACACAGTCGTGGGGAGGGCAGAATACCACAGGTGCAGTTCATAAAGGCTAATGGGGAAAGGGTACGAAAAGTCCCATCCTCGTTTACCCTATAAACCCTCAGGAAATTTTACGAGTAACTCATAAGACAGTGGAAAGAGAACTTAAACAAATATAATAAGGAACCCTACAAAACTTTTAAAAAGACAAACAAATGAAAATAAAACAAAATGGCAATGAGCACTTAGATCTCAAGGATCACCTTAAATGTAAATGATATGAACTTGCCTGCCAAAGGTGTAGAGTGGCTGAATGGATTTCAAAATGAAATCCAACCTTCAGCTGTTTACAAAGACTTAACAACCAGAAGAAAATAAAAAAGAACAGCTATACTTATATCTGATAAAATGCACTTTTAAGAAAAGTAATACAATATAGAGAAAGGTGTTATGTTATGGTGAAGGGTCTAATTCAATAATAAGAAATGGCATTCTGCACTGCATGATCAAGTTGTCACTGAAAACACACTGAATGAGGGAGCACAACAGCACAATGATACTAGGTGACCTTAGTACCCCACTTACAATAATAGACAGATCAACAAGACAAAGCATAAATAAGGAAACAATAGTTTTAAGTGAGGTGCTAGATCAAATAGGCCAAACAACCTCTGCAGAACACAACACCCCAAAACTGTTGCATTCAATTGTTTTTCAAGTGCATATGGGACATCTTCAAAAGTAGATCATATTTTGCGACACAAATAAATGTCAATAAACAATGACCAGACTTACAACTAGTAACTTCTCTGACCCCAATGCCATAAAACTAGAAATTAATTATAAGAAAAATAGTATCGAAAAAACGGTGGATAGACAGAGATTAATGGACATGCTACTCAATGTAGTTGGATATAAAGGAAGTCAAAGCAGAAATTTAAAAATACCTTGAGACTTAAAGTGGAAAATAATTGCAATATAGATCCAAGTTGAGAAGTAAAAAAAAAAAAAAATCCCAAATAAACAACCCAAGATCATTTCTAAACAAAGTTGAAAGTTAAATAAAAAAGAAGACCCAAAGTTAATAGAAGTTAGGACATGAAAATAGGGATCAAAAAGACTATCTCAGAGATCAATGAAACTATCTATCTGTCTTTTTTTTTTTTTTTTTTTTTTTTTTTTTTTGCCTGTGGAACCGCAGGCTCTCATTGCCCGGGGTACCACGGACTCAAGCCATCCCCAGCCTCAGCTTCCCAGGTAGCTGGGATGACAGGCACGCACCACCACGCCCAGCTATTTTTTTGGAACTAGGTCTCGATAACGGGTCCCAGGCGGAACTCGAACCGCGATCCCTAGCCCCAGCCGCTGCATAGGCTGAAGCTTACAAGCACGAGCCAACGTACCTGGCCATATGTAGCTAGCTTTCTACCTACCTTTCTATCTATCTATCTATTTGAGACTAGGTATCACTATGTTGCCCAGGATAGTCCCATTCCTGTGGGCTCAAGCGATCCCAAGCCTCAGGCTCCCACATAGCTGGGATTACAGGTGCCCACCACCGTGCCTGGCTGCTTTTTGAGACCAGGTCTTGCTATGTTGCCCAGGGTAATCTCGAACTCCCAAACTCAAATGCAATCCCTGGCCTCTTGTCTCCCAGCACTTGGATTACAGGCACACACCACCACCCCCGCTTGTTTCGTTACCTTTAAAAAGGTAAACAAAATAGATAAATCTGGCCCACATTACTCAGTTTTTAAAAAATATAAGAAGGAATGCTCCCTAGCACATTTTATGATGCTAACTTTACTTTAATACCAAAACCAGACAGAGAGGGCACAAGAAAACTATAGACCAATATCACTAATAACATCAGTATAAAGTTTTTAGCAAAAATACTCGCAAATCATATTCAAAAGTATACCACAAAGATTATATGCCATGATCAAATGAGAGTCACTCCAGAGATGCAAGGATGATGTTATATATATGAACCAGTGAATGTAATAGATCAACACAAGTAAAGATAAAAATCATTATCATATCAATCAGTCTAGAGAAAGCATTTGATAAGATTCAACACCCTTTTATGATAAAACTCCAGCCAAGATGTGAACAGAAGGAACCTACCTCAATATAATATAAGCCAATTATCACAAACCAACAGCCAATGTAGTATTTGATGGTGAAAAACTGAAAGCTTTCCCTACTAGACCTGGCACTTTGTTTTCTATTTCCAGCCAAGTGGAAAAGGAAAAAAAAAAAAAAGGAAAGTGAAATGTTGGCTATTTGCAGACAATACTATATAGAAAAGATCCTAAAGACTCCACAAAAAAGTCATTAGAAACAAATACAGTTCAATGGCAGGCTGCAAAATCAATATATAAAAAAACAGTATATATAAAACCCTTTTTTATACAAACAATGAACAAGATATGAAAGAAATTAAGAAAGTAGTTTCACTTATACTTGCTTCAAAAAGAACTAAATACCTTGGAATTAACTCCCAAAAGACCTACACAAAGAGAACTACAAGATGCTATTAAAGGACTTAGTGACACAAGGAGACAGAAAGCTCTCCTGGGCTCATGGATGGGGATAACCAAGATCATCAAAATGACTCTCTTGTCTGAAGTGATAGACGAGCTCTAGTACAATTCCCATCGAAACCCCAGCAGTATTTTTCAAAGAACTTTAAAAAAAATTTTTGAAATTTATATGGAACCACAAAGCCTTCAAGGAAAAAACAAACATTGCACTCATTTTAAAACTGGCACTTTTCCATGTACTGTGACTTGCTATATTTATGGCTCTGCTATATTTACGGCTCTTTCAAAGACCCTTCTGTTAACCGTGTTAGCTGCTCAGGTGAAAGGTAAAAAAGACGCTCATTGATGGTTCAGCTTTGACTTTCCAAAGCTGGTACATTCCTACATGAATATGACCTTGCAGGCAGCTTGAGCTACAGAGTGTGGGGGGAAAAGTCTATTTACCTATAGCACACTGGTCTTTTTTGTTGCTGCTGTAAAGGCAAACTGAGTCTCCTGTGGGTTTCAAAAGACATCCGATTCTAATCTTTCTGAAGGAATCTCCCAGAGACTCCTGGGTAAGGCAGCCTGCCAGGCTGGGGGAGGAGGTTGGGGGGCAGGGTTGGGGGAGTTGGGGGGGGCGGTGATGGTGGTCTGCTGCTTGTGTGAAATGCTGAACCCTCTTGGTTCAATGACATGCAGTCCTAACACAGACTTCAGAAGGTGAAGAGACTGTGGGAAGTACTCTCCCTTCCTGGTAAAACTTTAACCAAAGTCCCAGCAGACTACCTTTTCTTTTAAAAACTGTCTAAGAAAAAAAGATAAATAAAAATAAAACTGTCGAAGGGTACAAACTTCGCTATTTAAAAATGTTCCTAGCCAGGCGTGGTGGTGCATGCCTGTTTTCAAGCACTGGGAGACAAGAGGCCAGGGATTGCTTGATTTTGCGGGTTCAAGACTACCCCGGGCACCTGGTCTCCAAAGTTCAGCCAGGCACTGTGACAGGTGCCTGTAATCCCAGCTACCTGGGAGGCTAAGGCTGGGGATCACTTGAGTCCGCGGTACCCTGGGCAACTACTTGAGTCTGTGATACCCCAGGCAACATAGCAAGACCTAGTCTCCAAATACATACATACATACATACATACATACATACATACATACATACATACATAATGTTCTTAGTGCAATTTATTTATGTTTATTGGAAAAGTCCAGCATGAAAGCAGTGAAACACACCATACACAGGACCATAGCACAGAAATTCCTCCCTCTCCCTTCACCTTGTCAGCCTCCCCTGATGCTATTAGCAGACTGTCTTTTCAGGAATGTCTATGAGTTGCCCAGACTCTCCTGCATATATTATCCCCTCAAATGTCTATCTTCATGTTCATTTTGGTTAAGCTCCTATAATCATAAACATTTTAAATTAAATCATTTATGATTTCTGTAATAAATACATCTTCATTTTAACTGTTCAGAGTACATTAACTGAAACTAGTGATGATGAAAATGTTCCAGTTCATCCAGCAGATATTGAGTGTGCATCTATTTTAGTTCTGACCCATTTGTAACAGTGGGAAATCAAGAAAAGATGGTTCTAAATGCAGCGAACTCAGGGCCCCACAAAAAAGGAGCATCTCTAAGCAAAGCTTCCAGAAGAAGCAAGAAGCACATACAAAACTGCATTATAAAGTTAATGCTTGGTGACATCTACATCAAAAGATCACAACTGCACGTCCCTTAAACGGGAAGGTACATTCTACTGTTTCTAAGACAAAGTTTGTTTTCAGCTTCCCACTTTTCAGCAACCTACTAGGGGAGCAGATATGGCCCCACAAATATTTTAAGTATGAAGACTCTCTGCTCCATGTTGTAACGATGCTATTCCCTAAATTCTCATGCATTCCTCCACCACCATGCTCCACAGATGCATTCATTCTATATCGAGTCTTGCTTTTACTTAACGGTTCTTTCCCTGTCAGCCCAGATGCAACTCTCTCCCTCCAAAGACGTGCTAACTATCTGATGCAGACACTTCATTTGTCTCACCCCTCTCCTAGGGAGGGACTGGACATTTTCTCCAGTCGTCTGGCTGAAACCCTGACGGGGGCACAGTGCTTTTAACCACATTTGGGAGGAGATCTAGGATTTCGTGCCACATATGGAATACTGGGCAAAAGAGTAGGTGCCTTTTAATCCATGAAAGATATTGCTGCCTCCCTCTCATCTGCTTTGTAAGAGTAGATTCTGTCTTGGGGGTAAGATTCCTGCTACTCAGCAGCAACAGCAAACCTGACTAACCTAATATTGCCTCTCTGTGCTGAGACACAGCGAGTACATATAAGGCTGGAAATCGAGTCTTCATCTGAGAAGTATTCTTAATCTTACTCAATCTACTGGGTGCATCTATTCCCTCCTTGGGACCAAGAGTTACCCAAGGGCCCCAAACTGTTGAATGGGTACAAACTCTGGAAAGGACCCGGCCATTTTCACGTGAAAAGGCAAAGGAAGCGGGCTCTTAGTAGCAGATGTCATCGTAGGACTGGTGCGCTTAAAGAGAGGGATATTCCTAGTACACTTCCCAACACCCCTCCCCGAAATGACCCATTTCCTTGAAAACAAATGGTCGGTCCAACAGGGTTGACCGGAAAGCTTGCCACCCATCTAAACTGCCTTCTGACAGGGAGAGGGCTAAGGATATCCCAAGGAGCTGGGAGCACAGGAGAGAGAATTCAAATGTTGTCACGTCGTCCACTGTGACATTAGGACAACCTGCCATCATCTGTCCCAGGGGCCGGAGTGAAGCAGACGAGGCTGTGACTGCGTTGCTGAGCTCTCGCTCGAGGTCATGGCTCTGTGCACCCCCTGACCTCCAGTGCCAACTCCAGCAGCCATCTCTTGATGTTTTTCTCTGTGTTCTAACCTCAGAGCCCCCCGGCTCACTTCCCTCTTTCCAGCCCCGGGTACCAATACCTGCCTGGGTGCTGTGAGCTGTCATCAATATATGAGATGCAACTGAGGAGAGGGTGTCCGAGGCAGCCGGGCCACCCTTAGAGGGCGTTTTGGTCAGGCTGGTGCTTCCTGAAAGCCACGGGCGTCCCATGAACAAAGCCTTTCCCACGGGCACTCTTCAGCTGCAGTTCTGATTGGACCCTTAAGGTCTTTATTCCTCTCTCTCACCCAGGAAATCAACTTTTACAAGGTCATTGACTACATCTTGCATGGCAAAGAAGACATCAAAGTAATACCGTAAGTATCGCCTCAAAACATAGACATAGAGATCTGGTATCTGTGCCCAAAAGCTAGTCATGCTGAGGTCACCCCCCCCTGCCATCGTGTCTAGGGGGGCAGGGAGGAGGCAGTGTGGAGGGCTGGGAAGGCCAGAGAGGTTGGGCAATGAGACCCTACTGTTGTCCTGCATCTGACTCAAGTGCTGTGAGCACCAGTGCCAGGTGCAGGATGAACCATCTGTACCTGCTTCCCATCTAGAAAATGAGTCTACGGCATCTGATCAGGACAATCTAAATGCCAAAAGCCACTCGTCTGTTTTGTGGTCCATATACACAGTGGGGTATTACTCATCAATTAAAAATGACAAATTGGATGAATTTGAGATAACAAGGATGAAACTAGAAGAGAGCCTATGAGCAGAAACAAGCCAGAAAGAAAAAGACAGAAACCAGACGGTGTCACTAATCTATGGGACTTGGGGAAACAAGCAAGAGGCCAGGAGGAAAAGTCAAAACAAGCCAACAACAAAACTAGTATACACAACGAGGGCTGGGGGAGGGGGGTGGTGAGAAGGAGGGGTCAAAAAGGGAGGGGAGGTGGTGGGTGACCCCCGGGGAATATAAAGATGAGAAATATATATATAAATAATTTAAATTAAAAAATAAATGTCAAGAGCAGGACATTAGCAAAGAAAGCCACCCAGTCCCCAAGGGTGCTGGGCCCTCAGGAAAGCTCATCTCTCAGGTGTCTTCTGTGGCCAAGGAGGATGAAAAGGAAAGAGCTAGCGGGCCAGGACTCAGACTTGCACTGGCCTGTTAGTGCGCGGACACAAGGCCAGTTTAAGCTTCGAATGGCTTCAGATGGCAGATGGCAGAGCCATTTTGGGCTAGCGACACACGCTCTAAAACTCGGTTGCCTCTTGATCTGTTTGCATTGTCACTGTGTGCCAAGAGCCACACCCACAACGGAGACCCTTGCTCTCTCCTGTCCAAGGCAGACTCCTAAAGCCACACCTTTCCTCTCTCCCAGCTCTGGAGCCAACTGAAGGCGTTTACAGTTCTTAATCCCCGAACAATGGGTCTGAGGTCACCCCACCTGATCCTTCTACCAGGCCAAAGTATAGTAATTCTGTGCATTAGAAATCCAGCTCTCAGCTTTAGCTTTCACTGACTGGGAATGAGATGGGGCTTCAGGTTCCTGAATTCCTGGGTTCTCTCTCTCTCGTTCCTGTGTTTCTAAGCTCATCTCTTACCTCCGACCTTGTCAGATGCAAACTCTTGAACAGTTCTGTGTTCTAACCGCTTTCCTGGGGGGGGGGGCAAGTTTATCATCTGCTTTCTAAGTCATCGCAGTCAGGGTTCTCCCCCATCTCATCACCACCTGTCAGCATCACATCCTCCAGTATTTTTCCCCTTGCCTCCTCCATGCAGCCTCCCATCCTTGTCACAGACTTTAGGTCCTTGGTTATGCAAAATCCTGTTTCTGAGCCAGGTTTTTGTGTCAACCAGTAAGACTAGGCTGCTGTGGCAGCAGAACCTCAGGACTTTAGCGGGGCAAGCAGTAAAGAGTTATTTACCCTCTCACTATGTGTCAATCACCGGTTGGTGAGGATGGTTGGCATATACCGTGTAAGCTGCAGCCACCACTTTAAGTGAGTACACTTTTGCAAGGTACTCACCCAACTCAAGACAAATGAGGACAAAAGCGTCCGGGAGCGGCAGCCTTCTCTGCTTCCATCTCATGGGCCAGAGTCAGTCACATCTAAGTCCCTGTGCACACCAGCACCAATCTGCCCTGTGCCCGGAGTGAGTGAGAATTGGGGTATTTGTGAAGGACTTGAGTGTCTGCCCCAGCCCACACCAGCTGAACAGAAAAGGGATGATGGATAGTTAATAATTGCTTCATCTAACCAGACAAAGGTAAAATACAAGTTTAGAAAGGACATAGAGCAGGTGGGAAGAATAAAAAATGTACATTAAGATGCTATTTAAATTCAAACACATCAATTTGAAATATGTAACTAAAATATAATAGACAAATATAATATATATAAGTATATGTGTCTTTATGTCTTCAAATGTAAATTAAAATTCCAGTTAAATGACAAAGATGTCAGGATGGACAAGAAAGAAAGAAGCTATCATATTTCACGGATTCTAAGAGACAGAGTTGTCTACTTTGGGACATCTCTGAAATAGAATCGATGACACCATGCGGTTGCTGTCAGCCAGAAGGCAGGCATGATGAGGTTGTTATTGCCTGTCTCTGCATGACCTGGAGTGATCATTGCTCACACCGCTGTGATTTCACTTAAGGTATATGCCGTATTGGTTATATCCAGATCGAGTTTCACTGTTATAGAAAGCGACTTAAAAGAGATTATAGTAAAACCCAGCATTGAAACAAAAAGTTGCTTTGATTGGCATGAAAAGTAAGGGGAGGGGTGAGAAATATGTTAAAAATCTCTAAGCAAATGCCAAAAGGCCTCAGGAGATATTAACAAAGTAGTAATTGCAAGTTCAAAAAGCAAACCATTATATTGTCAGCATTTTACCTTTCTTAGATTCATATAAGAACAGATGACTTCCTAGATTTGAAAGAACATTCTATGGTGTTGCAAGAGACCTATTTAGAAGACAAGAATGCAGAAGTTAAAATAAAAAAGTTATGAAAAAATATGCACCATGCAGATGCAAAAAGAGATGCCAAGAAAAATGTAAAAGAAAACTGGCTTCACCACAGTAAAATGAGATAACAACAGACAAATCAAAGAGCATTAGTTGAGATAGAGATAGTCATTTACTGATAAAGGGGCCACTCATCTTGATATTACAGGAAGGATGATATTACAAATCTAAATCTGTATACACTTTATAGCATAACATTAAAAAAAAGATAAATGGTGGACAAATGCCAAAAGTCAGTCTTTGAACTGATTAATAAAATTGAGAAATCTCTGCTAAGATGGGGCAAGAAGAATCAAAAGAAAATCAAATAAGATGTGTCAGGAATGATGCATTAAGTACACAGACAATAAAAAGACATGATACATTAACCACACAGATATTGAACAAAGAATGAGTATATCATGCCAAAAATTTTAAATCAAATATAATAAAACAAAATCCTAGAAAAATAAAACTTACTAAGCACAAGACAGGAAAAAATAGAACACCATAATGGACTGATAGCAATGAAATAAATAAGACCTTTTCACAGGCTCAGATGCCTTCTAAATATTCAAGGAAAATATAATGCAAATCTCATCCATTTTTTTTAAAAGAAGAGAAGAATTAATGACAAGAATTAACTTGATACCCCTCCAAAAGGGGGACTGGGAAAAGAAAAATTTGCATAGATACAAATGTCCAACTAAAAGTATAACAAATAGTAACTGAAAAGAACTATACATCACAACTTAGTGGGCTATTTTCTAGGAATGCATGATTGGTTTAACATTAGAAAATAAGTTAATATAATTTGCAACATAAAGGAACGTGCACAATTATCTCCAGAGGGGAGAATTTTCCTAATCTTTTAAAGAGATGTGCCGTATATGCAGATACTGTGCACCACGGAGAATCAAAAGCACACATACACCAAATGGGACACAACCTCACTGCCTATATTCACGCAGATGGGGGCCAGGATCCGCCAATAGCTGAATGGACCAACTGTGGTCTCAGAAAGGAAAACTCAGTCAATAAAATGAACAAGCAACTGCAACGTGGAAAAGAATGAAGTTGAAAGACAGGCATAAATTAAACTAGAGGGTACAGGGAAGCATCCTTAGGCTGTAAAGCTCTACACAAAAGAAAGCCTGTTAACTATCATGGCATCTGAACTCTGAGGGGCTTTGGGGTTTGGGAAAAGGTGCAGTGGGAAGGTAGCATAGGGCTTCTTGGTGTGCACGGCTCTGTTCTGAATGTGGGTGTGGTCTCATAGGTGTTAACTTTTAAATAGCTGATGACTTTTTGATACATTGTTTGGTGTAATTTTCCTCACAATAAACAAGTAAAAGGTACAAATACCAAAACCTTAATATTCTTGTGAGGGGTAAATAGGTTAACCACCTAGTTTAGTGCTTGGTATGTGGTAGAAACTCATCGCAGATGAATTTTCCACCCATCTAGCAGTCTTGAGCTATAGAAGGATTGATGGCAGGAATTCTACAATATTGAGTTAACGTGTTCATGGAAAATGGTGGCATCTGTTTTCGCTGTGTAACCAGTAATAATCTGTTGATTAAATATAGTCTCTTTTGTTGGGAAAAATGAATGTTCAATCAATAAAATGCTGTCTGTCACTCTTCAGTGTCTAAAGGTGGACATTAAGAGGCTTGGTCAAGTGGGTCTAGTGATAGAGAAGTGAGTCATCTTCAGGGCATCTGAGGGAAGACAGGGAAAGACCCAGGTTCAAGTTTTCAGTCCTACTGTCTCTTTAACATCAGTGACCATCTGTCTCTGGTCTTTCTAGGAATCCAACTCCTGACCATTGGGCTTTAGTGAGTGGTCTACCCACATATGTTGCCCAAAATGGCCTGGTAAGTAATACAATGTTAAGGGGGGAAGTTTTTGAGTTGGGTGGAAGAACAAATGGATTCTAGGTCAGGAGGATGGCAGAAATGATGGGAAATGTTGCTTACTGAAATTTGGATTCCATCGTTTCTCAATTCTCTTGACAGTTGGTCCAAGGAAATGAACAGAGTATTCCATTTGCAGAAATATGAAGTACACAGAAAAATAACCCTTAGGTGTCAAGGTGCCTAGTCTCACTGTCAACTGGAGGCCCATATGCATGTATCAAGGACAAGGTCATGACTTCTGGCCTGCCAGACTGACCCCGACTTAGCCCCAACCTCTCACACCAGAGACTCAGTTGTGATCCCGAATTCCTATTCCCACCACATTTCCAGTCATGCCTTATATTGCAGGGCTCAAATCCCCTGTCTCACCATGCCCCATCCACTCTGAAGACAGGGTAGAGAGACTGCATCAGCCGCCCCAGAGAATGTTAGCTGCACGCATGTCACCCACATAACCTTCCTCAGGCACACATTACACAACTGTGCTCATGTAACAGGGCGCCTGCTCAATGCTTACTCTGTGTCGGGTGCTGTGATTGGCTCTGAAACACAAAATAGATGAGTCAGAGACTATCTCTTCTGGAGCTCATAATCCAAAGGGGTGAAATCTTTATGAAAAGATGCAGATACTACACAATAGGCCAAGACCACAAGAGAGATGGACATGGTGGATTCTGGGAGCATATCAGGGGCATTTAAAAACCAGACTTCAGTTCCCAAGATCTTTTGAGCTGACTTGAGTTTCAGAATAAATAGGTTCTAGGTGGATGGGGACAGTAAAGGATTTCAGAGACAGAAGCAACAACGTGGGCAAATAACATGGGCCTGGAGGCAGGAGCACAAATGTAGATAGTGTGGCTGGGTATCAGACAGGAAGATGGCAAGAGCTGAGAGTGGAGCGGGGAAGAGTCAGATCACAGTGGCCTCAGATGCCAGGTCAAGAGGGTGGGACTTTCACCTAGCAAGAGATTTCATTAAGCAAGAAATTGGCATAGTCTATTTTCACTCTGGAAAGGTAACTGGAAGCTCCATGGGAAATATGTCTGCAGGGAGGAAGGTCAGAGACAGGACAACCAAAACATCCTTATAAGCAAGAGATGGTAAAATCTCAGTCACGGCAAAGGCAGTCAAAAATATGACCATCACCATCGCTAACAGCCCCCGAATGCTTACCATGAGCCAGGCAACAAATAAGTGTGCTCCTTTAATGCTCAAGACAGAGATGAGACGGAAAGGTCAGATCTAATAGGGACAGGGTAACGCTGGTAGGAATGTGAGTGATCAAGAGAGGAGAGAAGGAAAAGCCCATTCCAGGCTTCTAGGCTGGATGGGAGGTGCTGCCACCAGGGTTGGCTGCAAGACGGTGTCAGTTTTACTGGTAAGACAGCTACTGCTAAGCTCGGTCTGATGGCTGGAGTTGCAGAGGAAAGGTCAGTCCAAATTAATGATTTCAGTACAGAAGGAAGCTGTGGTCTAGTGTCCACTCTGGACTCGGGGCCTTTGACTGGGTCTAACCTCCACTGGGTCTAACCTGGGTCTAATCTCAGTGTTTTCTCCTTGACCTCCAAGCTCAGTGCCATGGAACCCACTGACTCCTGTATTGACCCAAGAATACTCGCTGTATCTGTGCATTAGTTGGAAGCTTGCCCACATCATGAGCTAAGTGTTGAAAAACAAACAAAACCAAAAACATCCAACGACTTTGGAACAGGAACGGAAGTGACTAAGAAAGGGGTTAGGCCAAGACGTACAATGACATTAAGGGATTAGGGGGTGAAGATTGGGGTCACTGGCGTTATATTGATGCATATACTGTTCGATGGCCTAACCAAGGGACTAGAAAAGACAGGTTGCCGCGTTGATATACATGTGCGATCACGAAAAAATGTATAGAGTGTGTATGACTTATTTGTCAATTATTATTCAGTATATTTCTCTAGGGAAAAATTCTTTTTAAGGTGGTGGTTCTGGTCGGAAGGACAGCTGGGCAGTGAATGCTGAAACTGGTTTTAGGGTTAAGATTTTCAGTGCTGTCTGCACATACACATTTATTACCTAAGGGGTGTTTAAAACTACCAATGCCAGATCTTGATCCCAGAGAATCTGAATGTAGCCTGGTCATCAGAATTTTTTTAAAAAGTGCCAGATGATTTAAGCGTTCCTCTGGGACTGAGGACCACTTAACTACGGAGAAAATTGCTAAACTTTCTTGTCAGAGATGCAGTGACCCGGATGCTTTGCATCGAACACACACTTGGTACAGGGACAGCAGTTGTAGAACATCTGTGCCAGGTACCTCAACAAGTAATCTCTGCCCCGCAGAGTTTTTCTAACACAACAATTTGATTTCAGGAGAAAAAAAAGGAGATTTTTTTTCATATGAACATCCAGGAATAAAAAAAGAATAGGGTGACCAGAACTTTTTTTTAAGGATCTTTTGTTTAAGTAGGGAGGATGAAGTCCTCAAAAAACACATAAATTAGGAGCAAAACATTTGTAAGTTTAAATCTTTAAAATGTGCACATCAACTTCGGGAAACAAGCTTGAGAATATAATCCTCCATACAGAAAGAATCTTAGAGTATGCATAAAGCGATTAGTTATGACAGTTGTGAATAAATTAAACATGGTATTTCTTAAAAATTCTGTGATTTCTTTGAGGAAATGGATAAAGTCTATGTTTGGAGGTTTCTCTAGTGAATGTTGGAGAGAATTAAAAGAGAATCCAAATGTAATACTTGACATGTCTTTAGTTAAATATTAAACAAATGCTTTGGAACTCGTTTGCACAAGTCAGCATGACATGGCATAAAAGATGTTTTTATTCCTTAAGGAAGAAAAAGATGCTGTCAGTTTTAAGGTGAGACTGAGGCATTTTCCAAGAGCAGATGGGTAGTACGTAACTGAAAAGATGACTCTCTGCTGTAAAGAGAGGAGGGAGAGGGAGGGAATTTCAGGAGATGTCAGGACCAGATGGTACTTGAAACTATGAGTGGGGGAAAGTTAGTTACCAGGGAGCATGAGAGGAACTGAGGGAGGTTGGAGGATACCAACATGTAAAGATTGGGTGAGCGAGAAGCAGGAGGAAGAAGAGGTGTTCGGAGATCCAGGAGAACAGAGTGTCATGGAAACCCAGGGCGTGAAAGCTTTCAACAAGGAGAGAAACATCTGAATCCCCCAAAAATCATCTAGGAAGAAAATCGAAAACCCCCATCAGGTTGGGCAGTCAGGAGCTCACCGATGCCCCTAACGGGAGTAGATCTGGCAGCAGGTGGAGACAGAAACCAGTGTGTGGTCTGTGAGGCGTGGGTGGGTAATGAGGAGGGAGGGAGCCCAGGAGAAAGACAAAGCATGGCTGGTTGCTATGGGGACAGTGTTGGGTCACAGCAGATTTCACTTTCAGGGTTGGAAGAGATTCACGGATGCTCACGGGCTGAGGGGAAAGAGCCCGCCGAGGTTAGAGGTCAGGAAAGAAAGGCAAACAACAGAGTGGACCCAAGGAGAGGCCAGAGAGATGGAGCAATAGTGGGCAGTCACTCAGCAAGAGCAGGGAGGACTCTCGGGCCATGGAAAGGTCAGGTACACTGGGAGGGGCCTGCTTGCTGCAAGCCAAGAGTGCCTTTTCGAGAACTGGAGCAAGGCGTCCTTTGGACTGGCCGGCAGAAGAAGGGCGAGGGGCCTGGGTCTGCACACCCCGCTGGATGTCCGCTCCCAGTCTTCTCCACCCACACGCTCTTGTGCAGCACACACTCCACACAGCTGTCTACAGCAGCAGCATGCCAGGGCTCCGGAGGGAGAGGTGTGCACCGTCTGCTGGTCCACTTTCCAGAGAGGGATCTGGTGATAGACCAACAATGTCACATCTTTCGTTTCTCAATCTACTCTGGGATTTGTGTCCCAAGGAGAAAACCCCTCCCTTTAAAACAAACAAAAGAGAACCCGCCTGCAATTGAATCAAAGATGGTGAGAACTGCGTTTCATATTAATAAAAAAATAACTGGACAATGGGGGGTTTTTTTGTTTTGTTTTGTTTTTGCTTTTTTTGGTTTGGTTGGTTTTTTTTTTTTTTTTTTTTTTTTTT
>PVHY01026930.1:0-11040 GCA_004024945.1 Uropsilus gracilis
AGGAGTGACTGAAGGGGGGATACAGAGGGGGAATATGGAGGGAGGAGGAAGGGGGATACAGAGGGGGGATATGGAGGGAAGAGGAGGGATCAATTAATTCACAATTGTGACAAATCAATAAAATGAATAAAAAAAAAAGAGGATACAACTGTCTACTTACTGACCCATAAGAACTTCATTATGGTCAAGTTATTTGGGTTACTCTGTCTCCTCTTCAACAAAATAACTTTTCTCACAGAATTATTATAAAAATTAAAGGAATCAATATGCAGAAAACAGAAATGTTCTGATATAGTTTATGCTTTTATGGTGGTGGTTATTATTACTATTCCCTGTTTTGTTTAAGGCCCAAGTTATAGCAGCATACACACTGGTTTTGCTTTTTTGTGTCTTTTCATAAATTCTTGGTCCTTTTGGGGACTTCTGTCTCCATTCTCTACTCTGGCATGCCTCCAAACTTGAATCCAAGAATTTTTATCAGACATTCAGAGGAGGTGGAAGCCCTTAATGACGAGTCTGGGATGGATCCTACAAATGATTAGGGTTGTATCCCTGTATCCCAACCTTTGACGTTTCTGGTCTACCAGCTCTCCCTCTCCCTCCACACAGCTCCCACCGCCTCACCCTCCAACAAGATCCTAATCAACTTGATAACTTTAGTTACTCACCGGTCACCATCAGCAAGACTAGCAGAATATGCTTCATCTCAATGCCTGAGGTCTACAGGAAGGAGTAGGATGCTGTGAAAACTACCCCACACAAAGCAAGGATCCAGCTGGATCCTGCCCAAGAATTCTGCAGTCAAAGATGTTACAGAAGGAAGAACTGGGGAGGGGATTCTACAAAATCATCTAGGTGTTTTCCTTCCAGTCATGATTCTCATGCAATAAAGGATTCGTCTGTCACACCAGCCTGCCCTCTGAGAGGCAAGGAAATCTTAGTCTAACTGAGCCCTCCCCTGTGGGAACATGAGTTCTAGGAATCTGGGCTTAATTCACATGCCTGGATGAATTGCACACTGTCAAGGGGAATTTCCTGTAGAATTAAAGTTCGTGCCCTGTCCCTTCTCTAGCTTTCTGGCTCTTCTCACTGGTGCCTTCTCAACCATGCGTGCCTAGCACCTGTCCCACTTCATGTCCCTGCGGCCCCTCTCTTTTCTGGGCTACTCTGATGAGGCAAGGTTACATCCCCACCCTTGAATGTGATGCTGCCCCTCCACCAGGTGACTGTCACACTCAGCTCACTCCCCACCCCTTCTCGTCACCACTTTACCATACAGGCCACAGCGCACAGCCTCAGACACTGCTGAAAGGGAATTCCCAACCAGCACCCCAACCAGCAACTCTGCTTTGATGGCTAAATCTGGTCTTAACCATGCTACCTTCCCTGATAGCTTGCATGTGTGCATAAAAACTGCACTCTTCCTCTCTCTCTCTCTCTCTCTCTCTCATTTATTTGTGGTGGCAAAATACAACAAAGACATTACTTACACATAAAATCTGTTACACAGCAGAATGAAACAAGAGCAGCATTCAAGTCCCTATACATAAAATCTAAACACTGATAAATTTAATTTTAAAAATTACAAACAAATGAAGAAATGTTGAACAGCTCACACACAATCCACCCATAGGATTCTAAAGGTACTTTTCTAAGAGAAGTTTCAAGACCAATGTTACCATCAGATGAGTATTGTAAAACAGAAAGGGGGGGGGAAATAAACAGGGTTGGCAAGTTCAACATTCAAAGGCTAGAGTAATATCAAAGTCATCCATGCTGGACCAAGGAAACCCACACTTGGAAGGAGTTTGGAAGGCCTGGTAGAAAGTGGAATAGGGAGGTGGGAAAGGGGTGGCAGAGGGGGTGAATAGATTGAGGGTGAATAGATTAAACTGTGCCAGGGGGTTATCTGTGGGCAACAGTTACTGAAAAGTTTTAGGAAGGAGACTGATATGATCTCATTTGCATTCCAGGGCAGGGATGGGGGGGACAGTTCTGAGAAAAGGGAAGACAGTCTAGGTGGGTAAGGGCAGCGAGGGACACGCAGTGTTCATGTGAGATGAGATCATGGGCTGGGTTAGGAGGGCGCCCCAAGAACGGAAAGATAAGAGGCTTCTAGAAGTAGCATGGACTTAGGAACTGAGAGGTGAGAAAAAGAGAGCAAACAAGTGAAATGTAGAATCACCTCTTAAAATAAGAAAAAGGGGCAGAAAAGTGGGCTTGAAGGGTGGGAGGAGTGAGGACTTGAATCTGACAGGTTGACAGTGAGGGCCTAGTGGCCAGGTGGGCAATGCTTCCCGGGAGGCAGCTGTGTCCCTGGGCCCATTTGAACATGCAGAAGAACTGTTGTTTTTCGAGACCTTTTCAGGTGTTGTGCCTCTGCTTTTCTGGCTTAGGCCTCCTGCTCCCGAACCATAACCATTTCAGTCTCCCTTCCTGGCCACTGTCTTCCCAAGAGAGCAAGGTGTGTACTTGGCCTCAGAGTAAAGTATTACCTCTGGCTCAACTTCTCACTTTAACTCACCCACCCCCACCAAAGAACACCTTCCCCAACTCCATCCTGTCTTCAAGATCAAAACAGATTCCATAAGCCAGCTCTGTTCCTCCGTGTGGCTGCAGCTTGTCGGCAGATCCAGGAAAGGGTGTGCCATGTGTGCCATGCTGGTTTTCAATTCACATGTCAGAATTTGCTCGCGGGACATGTACTTTTTTCTCTAAGATCCACGCAGGCTGGTTGATAATGCCTAAAGTATGTGACTGAAAAGCTGTGGGAAACCAGGACTAAGATGTAGATTTCACTAGTCTTTGTGATCATGTACGTTTTTGAGAAAACCATGAAAATCTGCTTCATGTCTGTCAATTATGCATGAGAAAAAATGATTCCAGTCCCAGTCTGTCTCCTCTTTCCAGGGTAGTTGCCACTGAAATGTGATAATAGGCTCAGGAGATTTTGAAGGGCTAGGATAATAATATAAAGTACAATTAATTCCACATCCCAGACTAAGCTGATCTAGAACCACTGAAAGGACCACTGAGGACCACTGAAAGGTCCTCAAGGAACTCAGCACAGGGCCTGGGACTCCGTGGAGGCTCAGTGTGTCACTGATCAAAGCTGCCACCTGTGCCTTATTCCGGAGTCCCCAGTTACCCAGGAATGACCACAGAGGACTGGGAATGGCTGAGGAGTGTTACCATTAGGGGGAAAGCACTCAGAAGCGTGCCTTCAGAATTGCCACCCACCCAGCATCGACTCCAGACCTAATGCCATCTAGAATGTCCACCACTCCCGACTGTGAAAATAACTGTATGACACTTCAATCTCCACATTTCCTTGGTGCAAAGCTGCCGAACAGGACGCGCAGACCAGCCTGGTGATGACGCCTGAGTGATGAAACAGTGAGCAAAGGGAGCCATGAGGCCAGTGTAATAAAGATGGGAGGGGCTGAAGGAAAAGACAAGTGGCTACTGGGGGTTCAGAGCAAATGTGGGACAGTGTCTTCCAGAGCTAAGGTGGAAAACCCAGTCCCTACAGTCCTGGGTTCCGAAACTCCATGAGAAGATAAACCCTGAGCCTAGGCCTCCCTCCCCACTCCTTTTAGGCAGACGGGATTTTAGGGACAGCAGATGGAGGGGAACGAATCCACAAGGAACAGGGCTTCTTTCCTGGAAAGAAAACAAGAGAGAAGCATAGTCCCCCACCTTCCAAGGACCAGAAGCATCCTCACCTGTCTAGCTGGAACCTTTTTCCGCCTTCCTGCCTCCACCTGCCCCTGTCTATACCCAGAGCTGCTCTCCAGCCCAACCACATGACCCCAAGCCTAACCATATCCGCTGCCCCACAGGTGTTCCCGAGAAGACTACACCGTGTGTCGCTCTACTAATCTTCTACATCTCACAGAGAAAGATCTGGACTGCTATGAAGCTGCTCTTCTGTTTGGCTGTCCTTGCTGGTACGTATCCACGACCACCTACTCTGTCCTGTAGCACACTGCTGAGGACAGAAGTGAACTACAACAGACATGGGATGTGAGGAGGATGCAACAGAAGAGTCCCAAAAGGCTCTCAAGACAGGCCACACTGGGGGTGGGTCAGGTGTGCATCTTAAGCCAGAGAAGGCTGAAAAGTGAGTGCCCTCCCCACCTGTGCCAAAGTGGGGGTCTTATCACCCAACGGACAAGTCCCAGAGTAGTCACAAAGACAAAGACCACATTTTGATTTCTCCTGTTCTTCAAAAGCTTAAAGACGCAAAATGGAAGGAATGGAGAAAGTAGGAAATAAACATGGAGTTCTAAGGTCCTCCTCCTGCAGTCTCTGAACTCCATGCATCCTTCCAATGGTAGGGTCTGTGGGAGAGACGCTTGCCCCCTCAGCCCCTGACTGCCTGGGTTGCTTTGTGTGTTCATTACAGGAGCTTGGACAGATGCAATAGGTCATCCTTGTCTCCTCAGTCAAACTCAGGATATTAGTGCCTATCTTACAGAGACTCTGTGTAGATCTAAATAGGTCCATGTAAGACACTTAGAACAAGAGTTCAATCTCTCTTGTCCTTATTCATACTGCCCCCTCCCCCTCAGGGTTTCTAACCATGTGACAGCACAGAGACCAGTGGGGAGACGCAGGTCCGTGCTTGGGGACTATTAGCAGAAGTACGAGACAAGGATCTTACTACTGTTCTGAATCTACAAGCAGTCTTTCCCTCCTCTCTTCTTTATATATTTTTAAATAATTTATTTATAAAAGTAAAAAAATATTAGTTAGTCCAGAAATATCAAAAAAGTAGAAAAAATAAACATTTCTGATCCCTCCTCTCAATCAACACATGCTAACACTTGAACTTACTTCAGGCTTCCATACTTTCGCATGTAACAGTAAACTTGTGTTTGTTTACTTGATTTTAGACAACTAGACTACTGGATTTAATGTACATTTGTATTGTTTTAATCAATATTTTCTTTCTGCCTAGTATACTGAATAAATACTATTTATATAGATGATCCTCTGTTTGCTCACATACTTTTATATGTCAATGTCTGAAACTTCCATTGTATTAGATATTTACAGTCCTAAAGTTTAACTATTATAAACGGTGCTAAAATGAGCAGACTGAGTCGCTGATTTTTATCTACATCTGATTTCTTTAGAATAGATTCTTGGCATTTGAATTATTAGCTCACAGGTGATGAACCACTTAAATGTTCATTTCCAAGTTGCTTTTCAAAAAGAAGCAACTCAAATATATATGTCCACAAGAAGTAAGTGAGCATTTCATTGCACTTCTTTTGGCTGAATATTATCAACATAAAACAAAAAATGATTACTAGAAATAGCAGGAAAATGGTATGCCATTTTTATTTACAAATGAATTAGAAAAACATTAAATATTTTCACAATATCTGAAATTATCATGACCAATTGTTTTCTTTCTTTTCAACTAAGAAGTTGTTCCTTGACTTATTTGCTTCAAAAACATTTGATATATTAAGATTATGACTTATTTTCTCAGGGACGTTATTCTCTGTGCAGTCGCTTGTGCAGAAAGAAGACCATGCTCCATACTTGGTGTACCTCAAGTCTTATTTCAACCCCTGTGTGGGTGTCCTCATCAAAAGCAGCTGGGTGCTGGCTCCAGCTCACTGCTACTTACCGTGAGTCTTGGAAATAGCACCCCCAAAACAGCAAGTGCACATTCTACACCGGTGCTTCTCAAACAGAGGCAACTTTACATCTGGGGTGTATGTGGCAAAGCCTGAAGTGATTTTCAGGTAGCATAATGGAGTTGGGGGAGGAGATCTGTGCTGGTGAATTGAGTCCCCAGCAAGAATACTGCTAAACAACCTACAGCGCATGAGATACTCCCACAACAAGGACTTTGCAGTCCAACATGCCATTAGTAACGCTGCTGAGATGTCCTGTTCTGCCACACTGTACTTCCTCTGGGTATTTCCCAAGTGTAGTGGTTTTCACATTCACCTCACACATTATGCTTCCTCCTGTGAGTTCAAGTTCACTGGTAATCTGAACAGCAGCTAATGGTCTACTCCAGTTGGAGATATTGAGGAGAGTTTTTAAAAAGGACCAATGACAAAGGTATGGCCAAGCCATAGGGAATTGATAAAGAAAAGCCAGTACCCCCAGGGTTAATAAGAAAGAAGTTATTACTACCCCAGACCTGAAAGAGAGGAGAGGGGAAGAGAGAGGATGAAATAAGGAAGGGGGAGAGACAGAGATAGAGAGAATGAGAGAAATAGACAGATAGAGATCTGTATGGGAAGACTGCCTGATAGGCGCCATAGCCTTTATTGACAGTCAATCTATGGCAACCAGGCTGGGAAGATAAATACTCACACTCTCCTCCCTACAGTTACTTCTTGTGCTTCCTAGTAGTCAATTCCAATCAGAAGCCAGAGGACAAGATAGCCATCAATTTAATCCACATTTATCACTTTGCAATGGGACAGAGTGGGTTTTGAATGAACCTGATGAAACCAAGAGGAGATGCCAACACTCAGGTCATTCCCATCTCTTATGCCTGCAAGAATGAAAATACACAACTAGACCAACTAGAGCTGGAGAGGAGGGTAACTATTTCTCTGCCAGGCTCATGGAGAACATTACAGGAACACAGAGCAGTTAGACTCCAGCACTTACTCCACCCTCAACTGTGCAGCCATGAGTGAGTTACAGCTACGTCTCCATTGCTTCACTTGTAAAATTAGGGTTAAGAATAGAATCCACTTAACGCATCCACCTAACATATACCACCTATGTGAGCGCCCAGAATCTAAACAAAGCACCCTGTAATGGCGTGGTGGTGATGTTGGTGATGGTGATGATGGAGATGATGATGATGATGATGATGATGACGATGATGATGATGATGATGATGATGATGATGATGATGATGATGTGGATTACTTACAACCCCTTTTCCCTCCAGAAATCTAAGGGTGATGCTGGGAAACTTTAAGATCCGAGTCAGAGATGGAACTGAGCAGATCATTAACCCTATTAACATCATCCGCTACTGGAATCAGAGCCACAGCAACCCACAGGATGACCTCATGCTCATCAAGCTGGCCAAGCCTGCCACCCTCAACCACAAAGTCCAGCCCATTTCCCTGGCCACCAGCAAGGTCCGACCAGGCACCATCTGTCTGCTGGCAGGGCTGGACTGGAGCCAAGACAATGACGGTGAGTAGAGCTCCCAGCAGCCTGGGCAGCAGCTAGAGCAGGTCTGCAGAGCCGAGGAGGGCGGGGACCAAAGAGAGACATGGCACAAGTGGTGCAGCTGGACAGGGGCCTGAAGTCCAGAGCTGCTCCTTTCCCAGGGCGTCTGCGGCCCTGTGGCTTCTCTGGGGTTTTGCTGTGGCTGTGGCTGGGCACTGAGACCACGCCTTTCCCTTCCCTCAGTGTTCCCCCCTCATCCTACACCCACGGGGCACTTCTGAGGACGTGCGTGGGCTACCTTCCACTCCTGCGAGACAGGACAAGGCTGACTCTATTTTTGAAAGAATCAAACAACTTTTCAATCTTCTGAGTTAACTGCCATAATCAAGTCCATGGTCACATGTTCCCTTATCTTCACCCCTTCCTTCAGCCCTACCGAGTGCCTGTGGGAAGGAGGGGCGTGGGTGGGAAGGCTACGGGTCAGCCATGAACAGGAGGCCGCTGTTGCCCCGCCCCCCTCAGGCAGACACCCCGACTTGCGGCAGACGCTGGAGGCCCCAGTGATGTCCGACCAGGAATGCCAGCAAACCGAGCAGGGGCGGAGCCACCGGAACGCCCTGTGCGTCAAGTTCAGCAAAGTCTTCAGTCGAATTTTTGGGGTAACGTCCCCTTTCGCTGACGTGGACATGTCTAGTGAACTCTTTACTTGGAATATTTTCTTTAATGTAAAAAGCCCTTTTTGGTGCTCTGAGGATGGGTGAGGTCACAGCCCAGCCCCCCTATATCCTCAGCCCCCCACCCCATGGCTTTCTCCGCTGCAGGGCACACATGCTACTTGCAAGTAATTGCCCTACGAGGCTTTTCCTCTCCTCATTGCACGCGAGATGGGCACTGATTACAATTCCAGTGTTCCCAAACTGGCACTGGCTTCACGAGTTCAAAAAAACGGGGTGTGGCTCAATTTACACATGAGCTCTAGAGAGACTTCTCTCTACCATCAGCAAGGTGGTCACACAGGTTGGTCACACGAAGCTAGATGACTAGGCTTCGTGCCGCTGAGCCCACGGTTCTCTCCAGGAGGCAGGCCGCATCTCTGAGCAGGCCACCCTGGGATGGGAGCCAGTCACCTCTGTCTCTCTCCCTGTCTCCCCACCGTCTCCCATAGGAAGTCGCAGTGGCCACTGTTATCTGCAAAAACAAGCTCCAAGGGATCGAGGTGGGACATTTCATGGGAGGAGATGTTGGCATCTACACCAACATCTACAATTACATCACCTGGATTGAAGACGTCACGAAAGACAAATGAGGCTCTTCCCTCTGCATCCTGCCAGCTCTGCCTGAAGTACTGAACAAGCCATTACTTCCCCCAAACTCAAAAAAAGAATGTCCACATATAAATCTTTGGATGCAGCAGTAGCCTGTGTTTTCTTGTTTGGTCTCTGCTCATCGCCCTTCATGATATGAGGAACCAAAAACAAATCATGAAATGCGGGATTACTACTATCAGTAGATGGCATCTATTATCTCATTTAATGCTCACAAGTAACTTCTGAGGTTATCTTTTATCCCTTTTAAAGATAAGAAAATGGAGACTAGAACAGGTTACTGAACATTGTCCATAGCAAGGTAAACATCAGAGCCTGGATGGGCTCCCAAAATATCCATCTTCATTCATTCTCTTGCCTATAATATGATAGGGGAGTCCAAGGCATCATAATGGATGTTGGCTTCTATTCTATCAAGTCCTAATACCTCTGTTAGTACTCAATGGGCCAGACATCTCACTGGAGGTGAAGCCTTCTGATTCTGAAGTAAGTTCTCCTGAGAACGGCCATGCTTCATCTCACTGCTACAGGGAAAGAGCCTGTGGATGGGGAGGAAGTGAAAACGGAACTTTAGAATAGGGCCAATAGTATAAACCAAGTTAGAGGAATTCTGGCAGCTCTAGAGGAAGTAAAGTCGTCTCCAAGGAAAGTATAACCCAGCAGACCTCAGGAAGAAATGGTCCAGAGGAGAAGGAAGAATAGGCACTGGGTGATGGGATCGAGAAAGCAGGTAGCAGCCATCTGGCTGAGGACTTAGCAAAATACCTCCCCAAAAGCCTCAAGTTTAGAGGTGATAGGGCCATGCTGGATACCCAAGAGACAGGGGCACGTTGGCTAAGGATGGTTACAGTAACATCCCAACAGATGATGGGTCAGGAAACACACACCTGTCCATGGGCAAGTTTTCCTAGTCCCAAGCTTTAAAATACAATCTATATATTTACTGTGGTAGGCAGAATTATGGGTCCCCAAGTGTTCATATCCTAGTTCCCAGAATACAGGAACCAGACAGCAAAAGATACATATTTCTAAATATCCTGCAAATAGTTCCTAGACTATTATACCAAATAACATATCCACCTTCAGTGCTTGAGAACGTGCTTGTCACTGTAGCTTTGCTATCACTTATTAACCTTTCTTTGCATCTTTATTCACTGGATAAACACAAAATAGTATCACAAAATTCACATCACTCATGACTAATGAGAAGTATAATGTTTAGATAAACTGTTTCTTCATTTTTAACTGCCTCTGAAGACTTTTTCACTTTTTACGTTTTTATTCTTATTCTTTCAATCTTATCATTTTTTCAATCATCCTATATTGATGAGGAAGAATTCATCTTCCTGATCATATATATTGTTAGGTTTTTTCCTCAGTTTACCCTTTGCCTCTTAAGTTCATATACATGGTGCTTGTAATATACAGAAGTTTTATGTTTTTATGTAGTGAAATATTTAAATAAATTTTGTATGATTTTTCTCCCTCATAACATGCTTAGAAATTTCTTCCAGATCTCAATATTTTAAAATATGCACACATAGTTCCTTCTTGCATTTCAGTATTATTTCTTGCATTTTAGTCTTTATCTCAAATTTTATATATTTTATGATATGAAGTAAAAATCTAATTATATTCTAAATGTTTGACAACTTGTTTCCAGTACCATTTGTAGAATGATCCTTTTTCTGAAAACTCTATTTATTATACATTTACATATCTGGCACTTCTACTCTATAATTATTCCTTGCCAGGAAAATGTTTATAATTATTTCTCTCAAAGAGTAGTATGATAGTAACATTACGGGTAAATATTTATAGCTAGTCTGATACACCAGATAGTCTCCTTCCCAATTTACATCAATTAAATCATTGAGCAGCATGACAAAGCTTCCTGCTTGAAGTAACATATGTGTTCTTCTAAAACATCAAACTCTTCAAAGTCATGTACAAAAAGTAAAAGGATTCCCAGGGTAGACGGTCTTGGAAAGATTATTGAAAACCCATGCAACTCTGTAACCAGAGTGCTGGTTGAAATAAAAAGAATCCTAGTAAAACTACTAGAAAAATATCTCTGTTAGGCATTGCATGAGCATCAGCCAGTTGTTCAGCCTCTAAATTAGGGTCCTGACTTCTTTCCATCTTTGGGAGCATTAATTTCTACAGTTACGTTTCATTACAATTAAAAACCCAATCCAGAACAGAGACTTACTTGACAAAATACTTGTTAAAAACTCAGAGAATGTTTTCACAATGACTTAATTTGCCACTAAGTCATTGTTCTGTACAAATAGAGATCCTTCAGTTGAAGTCACTCCACTATTTCCACTATAAGAAAGCACCAGCAGATTTTTCAGCTTTTTCTTGTACAGCCAAGGTTTTCTCATGTACTGTTAACGTTTTTTCTTTAAACAATGGCAAGTTGATTCCTTTCACCTTCAATCTATATACTTTTTTTTTATGATTGTAAAAGGGTAGCTATTTTTTATTTATATATAAATTTCACAACATTGTAATTCCAGGGATTTACACCCCCCCACCCTCCATT
>PVHY01026931.1:0-16776 GCA_004024945.1 Uropsilus gracilis
CTCCCACCCCCCCGCGCACACACACACACAAGTGATTGGTTCAACTTGAATTCTACCAGTTTTCTTAGCATTCTGTTAGTACGCCAGTAGCTGGCTGTTTGTTTCGGAGTTTGCTCTCTGAGTGTTTCGTTTGGTTTCTGAAATGCTTTTTTGTAAAGGGACTTCATCGCCTCGTGGAGTGGGGGGATTTCCAAAGTAACATCAGGCCTTGATCGGTACTGATCTGCAGAGTTTTGCAGGGGGGTCAGATGCTTCCGGTGATAAGCATCTGGCTATCAGGACAGATAAGCGTACAAAGAAATGTGTGAGTGTAGGACTCGGAGCAGTCACTACTTCAGGGAAAGGAAACAGCCTTGAACTACTATGCAGGTGGCATTGCCAGTGGCTGGGCTGCTTTTCTAGCAGAATAGATGAATGTGAAAATGCTGTTTTGTAGCTAGTTGAGCAGATGTGTAGAGTGGGGCCGCGCTGCTCAGTGAATACAGAAATGTGAGTAACAGACTTAGATTCAGAAAATTCTGATGCTATAAAAACACAGACCTGAGTTTTTGAGCATGTGTTAGCTTAGCCTGGAACATGTTCATATTTTCTCTGATGTCATTTAGTCAAGATGGCTTTTCTTTGGAGATGGTTTTTGTTAAGGCAGTCAGTGATACAACTCGTATTTGAAATTCTGAGACAGAAATTGGGCTGTTCAAGTGTCATTTAAATTGGAAACACTCCATAACACGAGTGTTCCTTTGCTTGATTTGCACTCGATGAGAATCCCTGGTGAACTCCACGGGATTTTGTTCTCACAGGTCCTTCCTCTGTTCCTAACCTGGCCTGCGGATTGTAGTGTCATCACCACCCACAGGCCCTTTCAGAGGGGATGTTGCATTATTGAATTCTGCAAATCTTTTCATCTCTTTTGGTTTGAAACATGTGCCCTGTCCTTGCCTGCTTCCAGAGATGACTGGAAATGCACTTGAAGGTCCCTGTGGCTGGCAGAGCATGCCGTGGGTGTGGCCGGATGTGCTGGGTTTGCAGAAGCTACGCTGAGATTGAGACAAGGAACCTCAGCCTGGAAGGAATCAAGGTTCAGCCCAGGAGTTTGATCTTTACCTGCAGCACACGTGACGGCCCTTCTGCTCAGTGCTGTCCCATCTCCCAGACACTGGGACAGCACATCTAACATGTTCGGCACCCAAAATAGCTGGCAGTGTTGCAGCTCCTTCTTGGGGGCCCCGTGGCAGGTGGAGGTGAGGTGCCCTGTCCATCAGCCACCTCCCAGCTGCACCCCAGTGTGTTGTCACCCAACCCAGCTGGGACTGGAGAGAGCTGGCTTTTGCCCCACTCAGATCTGAACAACCCTCTCTGGAAGCAGCAGCATTAGACCACAGTGACTGGCAGCTCCCTCAAGCTCTCTGCGACTATAGCAATGTCTCGAGAAGGTTGGATTCCAGCCAGGGCTGATAGTATGGGCCTTGGTCCTCCCCTGGATCCTTCTTCTTCCAGAGGGATCTCCACTGCTCACACTGGCAGAGGTTGCCAGTTTCTCTTCCATAGGAGATCAAGCGTGCCAGTCTTGGGGCTTGACCTACTGGCACCGTCACCCCCTTTTTCTCCAGCAGGAAATCAGCTGGGTAGACAGCGCCAGGAGTAGAGTTCTACATCTAATTGTTCCAACCTACCAGTGAGCACGCTCCTGCCTGGGGTGGGTTGGTGGGTTTCCACATGTGGTGGGCCACTTCCCTCGCACCTACCTCCCTTTGAGCAGTCATGCTCAGTCACCTGCGCAACACACGTGTATACATGTTCACCAGTCAGAGGGCGAACAAAGGGCACCATGGAACATTCCTCACTTCTCCTTTCCTGCTATCCCCTCCGAGTCCCTAAGAATGATGTCACCAGGAATCAGGACCCTTTGCCCTAAGTCTCAGGATAGCAAGGACCTGGCGACCTATAGAATTACAGGTAACCATGACCTTTGTCATGACTCGTTGAGGGCATCAAAGAGCCTCCAGAAGTCTGGCCACACTGTATGGACAGACACCACAGATGGGGTACCCCCTCCACACAAGAGACCCACAAGCTCCCTGTCTCCCACCTGGAAGCCTCCCTGCAGCCGCTCCCCCCTCAACCGAAGCCCTTATTGAACGTTCCGGTTCCTGCAGTTCCCATGCAGATTGTGCAGAAGCACAGTGAAATGGGCCTGTTCCTCTTTTGAGGCTCAGGTCTTTCGTCCGGTAGAAGAAACATCCTCCTGGGAGTTAGTGAGTCCCTGACCACATACTAGGGGCTAGTGTCTTTTTTTGGAGACTAGGTCTTGTTTTGTTGCCCGGGGTACCACAGTGATCCCCAGCCTCAGCTTCCCAGGTAGCTGGGATTACAGGTGTACACCACCACACCCAGCTATTATTTGAGACTAGGTCTCGCTTTGTTGCTCCGGGTGGGTCTTGAAACCCAGGGCAGGTCTCGAACCTGCAGACTCAAGTGGTTCCTGGCCTCAGCCTCACACTTCATAGGCTGTGATTAAAGGCACGTGCCACCGTGCCTGGCCCCAGGGGCTGGTGTCTTTGAAGAAGAGGACAATGGGAGTTGGAGCTGCTCAGAGAGGCCTTTCTCTCATCTCATCCAGGGCCAGGTTTATCGGTAAACATGTTCTCTTTAAGTTCATCTTTACCCTCATTTCTTGTCTGTTATGTGCAGTTTCCCCCTCTCTCTCCGTGGTGCCCCAGATCCTAAAATAGAGAATGAATAGCCCTGGTCCACTCCATGATGTATGGTGGTCAGACCTGCTCATTCTCCATATGTGTGTTGCTAAGTTGTTTTTCTTTTGCTCACTCAGCTGATGCTGTTCTGCTTACATATTTGGCTTAAGAAGAACCTAGAATGCATGGAATGATTTTTTTTTTTTTGAGACTTGATCTCGCTATGTTGCCCAGGTTATACCTGATCCGTGGACTCAAGCGATCCCCAGCCTCAGCCTCCAGCTGAGATTACAAGCGTGCGCCACCACACCCACTATTTTTTGAGACCAGGTCTCGCTATGTTCCCTGGGGTAGTCTCGAACCCACAGACGCAAGCGATTCCTAGTCTCAGCCTCCCTCCCCGCTTTTTTTTTTTTTTTTTTTTTTTTTTTTTAGACTAGGTCTATGTTGCCCGGGGTAGTCTCAAACCCATGAACTCAAGTAACCCCTGGCCACTTGCCTTCCAGAGCTTGGATTACAGACATGCACCACCATGCCCGGCGCAATGATTTCTTTCATGCCCCAAACAGAACTGCCCTAAATCAGCCTGGGACCACCAAAACAGGAGCTGTCAACCTGGAAGGAAAACTAAGATCTAACTCTGAACTCCTTCATTCAAATCCCCTGTCAACACTGTCGGCCATCAAACTCCCACCTCCATTTCTTCCCACCAGGACCCAAACCCTGCCTTGGTAGCCCTAATCAGAGCCCTCACAATAGGAGACCAGGACTCACTTCTGGTTACTGTCAAGTCATGAAGTCACTCAGCAGAGCCAGTCCTCTCTTAGGCTGGGCCTTCTGAGGATGAACAGTCCAGCCGTGGGCCTGCAAGTCACTGGAGAAGGCCTTCTGGACGTGTTTGGACCAGTCCATGTATTAGGAAGGCTGAGTCACCCCACATGGCTTCTAAGGACTCTGGTCTTAAGACTGGAGGTGAAGCCTCGCATGACCCTCAGCTGTTTCCTGGCTCATGTGCTCACAGCTTGTGTGGGCCAGTGCACTGTGCCCTGGGTGTAAATTTAAAATCCTTGAGGTCAACTTGACCAGGCTCCTACTGTCCAGCTGAAAGCCCTTTGAACACCAAGAGCAATCTCAATTCTCCACTTGCCGCAGGTATTCAAAACCTCACGTTTCTATCACCAGGTGTCCGTGGACCTCCTCAAAACAAAAGGAGGGTTCTTTGTATCCCACAGTGAGCAAAAACTCCCCAGGAAACCAGGACCCTTTCTTCTCCCACCAAGTCTGTCCCAGTGCTGCTCACGCAAGTCCCCCTGGCCTAGAAACCTCCAGCCACCTATGTGGAGCTGCCACCAAGTTGCTAGAGGACTTTGCTCTCGTACCGACCTTTCAAAGAATCCAGTTCTGTGTGCAGCCAAGTCCCAGGTCCATGTGCCTAAACTTCAAGGACTGAAGAGATGAGCTCAGTGCAAACTGACACCAGTGGGTCTTGAAGGCCGACCGCTGCAGCGTGAGCAGCAAGAAGAGAGAGGGAAACTCGTGCCTGGCTCTTTAGAGCGAGTGCTAGACGTCCAACGATGAACTCTGCAAACAACTAGTCTAGGCAGCCGCTAGGCTGGTTCCTTGCCACAGGAGCCAAGTAGCAGGAGTCAGCAAGGCCACCCTGACTCGAGGAAGGTCCCCTGCTCTGAAAACAGGGTGGCTGAACATCCTTAGCATCACCAGCATGACTGGATACCACATGGCCTGAGGGTGCATCCAGCAGCCCCTGGACAAGTCCCTGTGCTGGAAGGACCCCAAGGGGCAGCGGACAGAGGGACTGACTCTGCCTGAGACCCTCCAGCATGCTCCCTGGGGAGAAGCTGGAACACAGGGGTGTGCTGCTGCCGGGACACCGGAAGGACCCCAAGGGAAGGTCTTCTGGCTGGGCTTGCCCAGGTCAAGGTGAGGCCAAGGGAAACCTGAAAGCTTCCTTTACCCATCTCTGGTGCCAAGGCCTCTGGTACACTGGACTCTCTAGAGGTCTTGCCTACTAGAATCACAGGCATGATGGATAATGCCACCCAGACATTATCTCTTGCATCAGAGCCCCCATCCCAGGCGACCCCCCAGGTGGGGTTTGAATCCATGGCTGCCTGTGGCCTCAGTGTGCTCCCCAGCGCCAGAGGTAGAGCTCAAAGTCAAGTGTGTGTCAACCCATCTTTGTCGCCCGTTTCTGCTAAATTAAGTGAGCCAGCCCCCAGAGAGATCCTGCCTCTACACAGGGCAGGGCTTCAGTCCATTGCCTTCAGTTGCTGCCTGTGTCGTTCTAGTTATTCAATAGGACATTTTTGCTATCACCCCGGTCACATGTCACCGACAGTGCGGCCTGCTCCCCTGCCGTGATTCGGATGCCTTTTCTGTCTTCGTTGGTCTTGACAGAATGCAGAGCGCACTTGGCACAGCCCGCGCAGGTTCAAAGCCCTGAGAAAAGCCTCCTGGAACCAAGCACTGGCCTAGATGTGGAGATAACACAGAGAATGTCAACAAGCCCTGAGACTTGTCGGGGTCTCTCTGCTTATCTCTGGGACCTCACCCCACACGTGCTCGTTTCACCCAAGAATCCTATATCCAACACATGAGAGAAGAGCCTACCCCAGATGGCTGTTGAGCACCCTTAGGCTACAAAAGAGGTGGTTCTAGAATGAAGACATCTTCTGGGTCTCCTCACCCTTCTAGTATGTGTCTTTGCTACTGCAAGGAAGGCCCCTTTCTCCTTCCTGTGAAGTTGCAGAGATGGTGAATCATGTGCTGACCTCAGAGACCCTGAATGAATGGCCTGCTTCCTCCCTGACCACTCCCATCCCCTGAGGGGGTGTGATGAGGGGGAGTCAGGGCTGGTTAAAGTTTGCATACCTTTACATTGGGGGCTAGTCTTGCCCCCAGGACTTCCCCTCTTTGGGGCCTCTCCATGCCCCCCTCCACTTTTAGGGACCTCCCTGGTATTTCAGACTTCCAGGCTCACCCTTGGCCTTTAGATGGCCACTCCACCAGCTTCCCAGCACCTGCTCCATCTCGCGCTGCCTCAGCCCGCACCTGTCCAGGCTGGCACCTCAGCTGCTAAGATATCATTTCCTCTTTCTTTTAAAGGTCTATCTGGGTATGTTTACCCCTGGGCTCAGCCTGAAGCACCTCGGGCTTTCTGCCCATTCAAGAGAGGATGAGAAAGCTCCTTCTGTAATCCCACCACTACCTGAAGTGTCTGGAGTCACGCGTCCCTCTCTGTTTGCTCATGTGTTGAGCTGTTGAAAGGGGGTTGTCATATGACCCAGAATCCCACTCTGGGGCATCTGTTCAAGGAACATGAAACCATCCACTCAAAAAATGACCATGTAATGGGGCACTGTTGGCAGCTGTTGGCAATCGTCAGGGAATGGCCCACGTGATCGCTCAACAGGGATGGAAAAAAGAAGCTGTGGCCTGTCCACACCATGAAGTCCCACTCAGCCGCAGGAAAGAGGAAGTGCTGCCATTTACCGTGGAATGAAAGGAGTTCAAGGGAATCCTGTCTAGTAAAGTAAGTCAAAATGACAAAGACGACTCTCGGAGCAGGAGAGAGTGGACGATTCAAGAAAGCAAAATAATTATAAAAACTAACAAACATGATAAAGGAAGCAAAAGCAATTATCAAAGCCAGAAGACACTGGTAAATGAAGTGAGGTTTCTGCGGTTAAGGAGACAGAGGGAGAACACTTAAAAATAACGAGAATCGATTGAAAACAAGAAAATGTGGTTGTCTGTAGGATGAGGCCACAGATGGTTGTCCCTCCAACAGGAGAGGCAGGGAGACACTGGTTACCCCCAAAGGGAGGTCCTCCCTGATGATGCGATACACAGAATTTACCAGGCAAGTTGGGTGTGGTGGCATGCACCTGTTGTCCAAGCACTGGGAGGCAAAAGGCCTGGATCACTTGAGTTCATGGGTTCAAGACTATCCCAGCCTGGGCATGGTGGTGTATGCCTGTAGGTGGCAGCCTAGGAAGCCACGGCCTGGGCCAGGGATAACGGTTCGAGTCCCACCAGGGGCACGTAGTGAGGCCTAGTCCCCAAAAAATAGCTGGGTGTGGTGGCACATGCCTGTAATCCCAGCTACCTGGGAGGCTGAGGCTGGGGATTGCTTGAGTCTGTGGTACCCCGGGCAATGTGAGCCTGTGGTTTCATGGGCAAAAATAGCTAGTCTCCAAAAAAAAAAAAAAGTAGCAGGGCATGGTGGCAGGTGCCTGTAATCCCAACTACCTGGGAGACTGAGGCTGGGGATCACTTGAGTCTGCAGTACCCTGGGCTACATAGCAAAACTTAGTCTCAAAAAAAAAAGAAGAAGAAGAATAAGAATTCACCAGACAGTTAAAGAGAATATTCACTTTTCTTAAAAAATAATAAGGAAGTGGTTGGGGTTTTGCAGAAGGGCGCCATCTTGAATTCTAGAGTTGCTCTAAGGAAGGAGGGAAGATGCACTAGAAAACTCAGATCAGTGTGGTCCTCTGTGTTCACTTGTGTTGTCTTTTCTGAAACACAGATGTAGCGGGGGTGATGGTTTCCTAACCCTCACTACAGAGGCTGAAAGGGTTCAGGGGAAGCTCAATCATGCCAGCCCTCCCTCATGTTCAAGGTGAATGTCATGCTCCACTGCGCAAGTCAGAATAAACTCTCAAGTGGGATGCAGCAGGACCCAAGGAAGAGTCCCTCCAGGATTCCTGCTGTGTTGTTCCTCTAAGACTAGCTGAACGATCTGTTGCGTGGTGATGGCTACGGTTAGCTATTTTGGGGTGCTGGAGCTCAGATATTGTAGAAGAGAGAAACGGAAAATAGAGAAATGATCCCATGAAAGTTGTATAAAGAACCAGGACTTGAACTTCAAGAATTACTCAGTCCAGTGCCTTCCAAGAGGTCAGCAGCGGAAGGTCTCTCAGCGCTGCCCCTTGAGTTTCTTAAGCTAACGACCATGCTCTTGGAGACATCGTGTGTGGTCTTAGATGGCTCGCCTAGAAGGGAAGGTGTTGGCCAGAGCACTGGGGCTGACTCAATGGTCCAGCAGTGGGTTGTCCAGTGAGAATCCAGTCTGTGGAAGGTCCACTGCAGTGCCGAGTCCTTCAAGGTTAATGCCAGGTCAGCAGGCGTCAGCTTGTGGAGGCCCTTCAGACCATGGCAGGAAAAGCGAGCTCACAGCAATCTTGAGTCCTGGCAGGGGCCAGGAGGTCAAGCTATAGTTTTGGTGATGCTGAGTCGGGCGGGGGAAGAAAGGTTTTAAAAGTTACCTTGCGACTGAGGTGACCTGTCACAGATTCCTGCCTGCATCATCTCTGGCCCTGGGGGATCAAACCCCGGGTCCAGAGCAAGGTGCAGTGTTTACGATGCTCCCTCCTTTACCAATCAATGGGGGAAGAAGTCACCACGAGTGGGTGTGACCCCCATGGCAGAATTGCTGATAAGAGAGAGGAGAAGAGCTCGACCAACCACTGGGCAAGTCTGCCCCAGCAGCAAACACCTCACCGCCATTGCCTGGGAGTTGCAATCCCAACCCCAGAAGACACAGAACCAGCAATAGGTAACAGACACCAGGAACGATCTTGGAGAAACCACCACATCTACCCTGCAAGTTCCCCACGAGCTCGGCCTATCTGCCTCAGCTGCTCCTGGAGATCAGAGCAGCCTGGTCTGTTGCTGTGCAGGAGGGCAAGTCCACACCCAGGGGGACAAAAGGACATAGTTTGGAAACAAAAGAGAAAAGTCCCATGGGCCAAACACAGACCAACAGCTTGCAGCCAGAGGAGCTGCAATGACCAGAGGGGGGGCAGGGAAGAATGGGGGGGGTGTGGTAGGGAATAAGGTGTACAGTACAACCATGCAAACATGACCGATATAGGATAATTGCAAAATAAAAATATTAAATACAATAAAAATAAAAGTTACTTTGGAAAACTGTAGTCAGATGTTGGAAACTAGATGAATGAAATTTGCTTAGCCTAGGTAGCTGGACAAGGCAATGAGAAGCAGCCCAATTAAAGGGTAAGTGCCAGAACTGGTTTTTCCATGAGGGGTAGGAGAGGAAGTCAATGAAATGCCATCCAACAAGACAGTTTGCCCCGTCATCAGCTACTTGCAATTTACAAGGAGGTGCGAGAACTAGGGCAAGGAGGGCCGATGACCTGACTGGGAAGGCCATGCTATAAATTGAACCTCAACATTTCTCAGCCGAGTCACCCCCTTTTTAAGCCAAGATAACTGCAAAAAAAGACTTTTCTTGATCTCAAACCTGGTTGGTCTTATTACTTTTGGCCTAGGATGGCAATTAGCCTTGGATGCTTTCTCAAGTTGGTTACTGGAAGGTTTTTTTGTTTGTTTTGTTTTTTTCTCTTTATTTATGTATAAATTTCACATCATTGTAATCCCAGAGATTTACCTCCCCACACCCTCCCCTCCACCACCCCCCTCTTTCCCTCCTGCTCAAAGTTGTTACTGGGAGTTTTAATAAAGAATCTCAGATTGGATTTGGAAAGCCCCTTGAGGCTATGATGCCAAGCCAGGAACTTGCCAACAAAGTCACCTACAACCCTTGTAGGCTGGAGGACACTCCTCTCTTCTCGTGTTCCCCAAGTGTTCCCAGGTTCATGACCTGCCAGGAAACAACCTTCCTTCCTCACCAGTAAAGCTGAGAACTCTGTTAGCCAAGCACCAGTTTTCCCAAGAGGCCTTTGTATCCTTGGGCTCCCTAAAGTCAACCTTAGTTTCTTAAGTGTCAGGTCACGTCTGGCTAAATGAACATTATTCTCAATATGGTATGGCGAACAAAGCCCTGGGTACAAGGAATACCTCTACTAGGTCCTGCTACCAGGAAGACAGATCTTTGTCCTTATACACATAATTATATTGCAAGGAAGTTAAGAATGTGCCTAAGAGTCTTTGAATTCTGGAAGGATCCGAGAGGGAGAATAAAGTAATCACAAATGGCTACTTATTGGCTACCAAAGCATGGTCTGCCAAGTTGTTGTGAGATAATGAGAGCTTAAGAGAAGGGTTCCTTATATATTCAGAAAACAGACACCACATCCACACTATCCAAACAAAACCTGCCACCCTCCCTCCCCTGTTTATTTACTTCTAGGTCATTAGTTCTCAGGTTAGGGGGTGTCATGAGCTGAGCTGTGTCTCCATGGGACTTCTGGAGGTTCTGACTGGCTTCATGGGGATGCTCTCAAGGGTATTTAAAGGAAGCCTTCAGAGGTCTGTGATGGAAGGATCTGGACGGCCCTTTCCCACCGCGCTCTGAGACACCGCTCTCTCTTAAACACAAGTGCTCTGGTTTGTAACTGATGGCAAATCATCAGAGTAAAACAAAAACCTCTCTGCAGCAGACAAAACGTAAGGGCTATGGTTCACTTCTTACTGACAGCTTCAGAAGGATAGGGTCTGCTGGGGGCTCCTAAAAACGAGAGAACCAGGAGACGTGCAGTTTCTGTGCTACCAAAGTAATAGCCTGTCTTGCAAATGCTCTAAAAAGTCCAGTGACAGGATGCATGACACTTCTCACTGACAAGAATGACATTATGCCTCATTTACAAAAACGAGGGATATCATCTTCCTAGAGAAAACATGTAATAATCCTGACCTACTGCAGCATGAAATTATGGAACACAGACTCCATTAAGACTATGGAAAGGTTATCCAGTGGAGAGACTCTGAGAATTGAAATAGGACTTTACCATTTGCATATTAATATAACTCCACAGGCAAGAGATGTGTTCCTGGTTGAAAACTGCCAACCTAGGAGATGCTAGATCAAATTAGAGAAGTTGTGGCTGAGCTACCACTTGAAGAAATAGCTGCAGGGAGAGGGGGAGGGAGGGAACAGGACAGCAACACTGGAACTTTGGTGGGGGAGTGAAACCGTGCTCCCCAAAATGACACAGTGAGTCAGTTGACTGACGGGTGAATCAAACTGGTCATGTTGAAGTCATGATTAATAGCGCCTAATGTGGCCTCTGTTAGCAGCGAAGCAGCCCCAAGAAAGTGCAAGCCCAGAAAGGATGCTGCCAAACACCAGGGCAGTTCCTGAAATCTGCATTTAGTTGCATCTTACCATGACCAAGTTCATCTCCGCTGCGTCTCTTCCGCTTTAATGTCTCCTCCCCTGCAAGTCAACAGTCACTATAAACCTAATTCTTGCCTAACGTTTCTTTTTTGAACAAGAGTGGACGAATTCTCTGGGGGTTCTCCTGTGGGATATCGCAGAGATACTTTGAGGTGTAGAAAATGTCTTTGAGAGCAATTTGGGGAAGGCAAAATATACAAAGGTGTCAGGACTCTGAACCTCTGCGAGGTAGGCTTGTGGGAACAGAGATCCGCTTTGACTTGAAGGGACGAGGAAGAATTTTTTAAAAAAACATAGGCAGTGACAAGAGTTTTGGCTCTTTCTTAATGGAGGAAACTTTGTTCTTTTCAACAATTGAGGCCACGATCACATCAGCATAAACCAGAGGAGGTTATTCTGATCAAACTCAGAATCTTTGTTTTCCAGGCATACCACACAGCAGGTAAAGAATAATCCTTTGCAAACTTAAATTCATTTCCTGTTGTACATCTAATCAATCACCCTGAATTTAAGAACTTAAAACAACACATCTTCCCATCTTCTAGCTCAATCTCTCTGGGTTAGAGTCAGCACAGCCGGTTCCTTCCGGAGGCTACAGGGGAGAATTCATTTCCTTTTTCCAGTTTCTAGTCATGTTTTCATTTCCGGTTCCATCTTCCCATCTCTCTGCTTCCATGATCATATCTCCCTTTTTTCCCTCACTCTGACTCTCCTGTCTCCATTTCATCAGGCCTCAGGAGGCTACATGGAAAACAGGTAACCCAGGATAATCTCCTCCCAGGCCATTCACTTCAGCACATCTGCAGGGTTCCTTCTCCATGATTCACAGGGTCCTGAGACCGGGTAAGGACTTCTTTGGAGCACTGTTCCTCAGTCTTCACAAGCCTCACAGGAAGGAGAAACATGTTGTCATTTACAGCAAAGATAAACTTTAGCATATCTCAGTCTAGTGGATACTAAAATATTGATCCCCCAAAATAAGATTTTTGGGAAATCTTATACATAAGTCCATCCATCCTTATCCAGCTTTGATCACAACAAACACTATCTTCTTTTTCTAGAATCTTCCATATGTTTCTGCATACGTTCAGGACATGTTCTACCAGCAAATGTTGGTGAACATGTGGAGGTGCTGGGAGGTGCTGGGAGAACATGTGGAGAGGCTGGAGAGGAGCCTCCATCCCTCCCCAGGACCTTGCTCTATGCTTCTCTTCCCTCTGGCCACTTCCGAATCATGGCCTTTTATAGTAAAGGTGATCTAGTGAGGAAAAAAGAAGCTATTCTCCCTTTTCCTCAGCAAAACACATCCTGTATCCCTCAGCATTCCCTCCACAAGTCCCCCTCTCTCTGGACCTCCATCCTCTCTGTGCTATTGCAAAGAAGGACTACTCCATCATCGCCAGTGCTCCTGTGAAGCCTCCTTCCTCCTTAGGGGACTCTCAACACCTGTGATCCTTTCTCTCCGAGGTATCTTCTTTAGTTGCCCCCCTCCCCATGGGCATTTAAACATGCTCAAGTCTCCATTATCTTGACCAGGTCCTCCTCCACATCTTCCTTTCTTGGAGGTCTACCTATGCTCGTGACTTCCTTTTGCACCCCTTAAGCTCATTGTCATCCAGCTGCTTCTTCACCCTCCATCCACTGGGACAGTTACCTCCACAGTCACCACGATCCTCCTGCTGCCACATCCCAGCAGACAGAGAGCTCCCAACCTGATATGACATGTGACTTCATGTCAAGAGAAACTTCATGCTCTCCTGGTTCCCCTCCTGTCTTCCAGCTGTTCCTAGATGGTGTGCCTCTGACAAAAGGCCTTGCCATCTAACCAGAGCTCATGGCAAAAGGTTCCATCTCATCTGTTTCTCATCCCTGCCATCTGTAGCATCACATCACCATATACCATCTCCAACATACTTTTTTGTCTAACTTGCACTTAGTTCCATGGCTGCTACCATAATCCTCTGCAGGCTCCCATGACTCCCTGCCAGAATGACACTAGCCTCCCATTGGTCTGTGGAATTCCACCCTCACCCCATCACAGTGCACACAGGATCAGGGTGGTTTCTGACCCTAAAGCACACAGCTGAGCTTGTCATTCCACAGCTTGAAGTCTCCAGGCTGACTCTACTGCCCTCGTGTCAAAACCAGTCTCCCTACGGTGGATGATCTGTTGCTGATTCCTCTCCTAGAGTCCTGCTTCTTGCAGCAGTGGGTCTAGATCTTGAGGACATGAAGTGAGCAAAGTTGGAAAGAAAAAGACAAATACGGTGAGTTCTTAGATACAAAATCTTAAAAAGCTGAACTCACAGAAACAGAAAATAGAAAGGGCCTTTGGGTGTGAGAAACTAGGAGGTATTGGTCAAAGGGTACAAGCTCCCAGCTAGCAATAAATCATATTAGGGGACCCAAGAAGAGCTTGATGATGATGATGATGATGATGATGATGATGATGATGATGATGATAAACAACATTGCACTATAGACTTGAAAGTCAAGAGAGCAGATCTTCAGTGGGGTTTTTTTGTTTTTTGAGACTCGGTTTCACTATTTTTGCCCGTGGAACCGCAGGCTCATGTTGCTCGTGGTACCACAGACTCAAGGGATCCCCAGCCTCAGCTTCCCAGGTAGCTAGGATTACAGGCGTGCCCCACCACACCCAGCTATTTTTTAGGACTAGGTCTCACTGTGCTGCCCTGAGTGGGATTTGAACCGCAATCCCCAGACCCCGTCATGACTCCATAAGCTGTCGCTTACAGGCATGCACCACCATGCCTGGCAGATCTTCAGTGTTATCAGTGCACACACTCACACAAATGGTAAAGTGCGAGGGGATGGGGTGTTTGTGCAAAATGGCAACAGTTGGAACTGAGATTCAGTGCATAACCTCAGGTAGATAGTAAAAGCCAGAGCCAGGGTGGGTATAAGGAGGGAACTTCTTCTTTGCCCAAACTTCTGCTCTGTTTCCACTTCCAGTGGGTAGCCAGTTGCCATCTTGAGGAGGGGGGACCACCTCCTGCTTCTTCTCAGATTCCAGGGCTCACCCCTTCAGTCGCGTTCAGGCGTGTCCAAGGTGGTATGGCCATAGACAAAGAGCTCAGCCTTTCAGCTGGCTTCTGCCTGTGACTCTTTTTTCAGCTCAGTGCTTTGGCTGATGCAAGACCCTGTCCTCCTGAGAGAGCATGGCAGCCGCCATCTTGACTTTGTGATAGCTTGGGTGGTACCTGTTGCAATTTGGTTCTCTTTTCCTTTCAAGTTGGGCCTCTTGCTTGTGTTTCCTGTTGGGAGGTTGTCTTAGATTCGTTCTCCTGAAAGTTTTGTTTTTGGGCCTGCCTGTGTGACCGAGTGCCTGACAAGGATGGCTGACTTGTTTGTCTGGAGTCCATATTCTGGAGTCCTTCTGTCTTCCTCCTTGCCTTTCAACCTCTCGTCAGTTAAAATCTTTGGGGACACAAGAGCTTGATTACTTGGCTTTCATGCTTTTGGGTGGGCACAAAGTCTTGAAAGAGGCAATATGGATTTTCCCCATAATGTTTTGGGGTAACTGGGTACCCCCTTGGTTTTTGCTCAGTGTCATTAGCTAACTTTACTGTAGTAATTATTTTACAGTACATACATGTCATAACCGTCACACTAAACATTGCACATGTACACATCACATATAAACATTGCACATATATACTTCAAGCTTACATGTGCTACATGTCAATAATATTTCAATAAAGTTGGGGGGCAAATAAACAGTGATTAAAAAAATCTCTTCCTCAACCTCTAAGCCTGGAAATAGTTACACAAGCTCCCCAGAATTCACTGTGCTTTTCTTTGAACTGTTCTTGTGATTTTCCTTCAACATTTATCCCCATCTCCCAGGGATTAAGTCTTCTTCCCGCTTCATGTCTCACTCCTATGTAATTGATTATTTGTGTGTCTCTCCCCAAGCAACACACTCCTTGAGAGGAGGGCCCAGGTAGGGTTCAAAGTTTCTTCCTACTGCTGGGCCCAATAATTATTTGCTCTCAAGAACTATTTGTTGAATAAACAAAGTTACAATGTGATGTAGAGCAGGTTTGGGGGGTAGGAGACTTTGGGGAATGTGGGTGCATGGGAGGAGCAGTTAACCAGAGAGGAACAGAGTTCAAGCTTCAGAGTCACGGGAGACAGCGGAGATCAGGGTGGGGTGAACCAAGTGACGGTTGCAGTGGAACTGAAGGTCGCCGGGCAGTGACCACGAAGGAGCTGTAATCCAGCACATCAGATGAATGGCACTTCCGTTGCCCAGGAGAAGTTAGGCATGGGGTGGGGTGAGGAGGGAAGCTGTGATTCAGGCTCCAAAGTCCTTTCACAGATGGTGTGATTAAGTCAAGGTGCCGTCATCTGGGGCCCGGCTTCAGCAGAGAGGAAGGAAATGTTAAGCCCAACACTCACTGCCAGGAATGAGGAGCCCGCCCTGTGAAATGAGGCCCATTGAGGGGCATGGCACGGGAAAGCCAGAGCCAAATCTGAGAGGGTTTCAGGACGAAGTGGTGGAGGGATTTAGAAAGAGGTTGTGCCTACAAGGAGATAGATAAATAGAAGAGCTTTCCTGAGCGCCCAGAGGAATCTCCCCAGTGGAAATTCACACAGTCCAAAGGACAGGGCTCCTTCCAGTATGGCATCAGACTGGGTTATAAACGCTGGCTGCAGAAGCTTCTGGAGCACCAATGGTGCTCACTCCTTGTTAAGATAATGGTTAGGACTCCAGCTTTGACCTTAAAGCAAAGGACTCAAAACCTTCCTATGGAATTTCCCACCTCCATGTCTTGTGGATTAGGAAGAAATTAGGTCCTGACTTGTCCTGATGGAATGTCAGCACAAAAGAAACACACACACACACACAACTGCAAGGAGCTGGGAGGAAGAATGAGGGGGTGGAGATCCTTGTTGAACAAAGCCTCAAAATTAAGTAAAACTCTCAAGAGGAACCACCTTCCAAGGTTCCTAAGCAGAAGCCCATCCCCACCCCCACCCCCATCAACTGAGCCCAGAAAACCCTGAAAACCCAGTTACCGAGGAGCTTCTAATATGATTGTGGTACATTGTTCTTGGAATGAACTTATTTTTTTACATGCTGCTATTTATTCCTACTCTTTCTTAGGTTTTCCTATACATTCACTAGCAAGAGTCTTGGAGTTTTGTTGTTGGTGTTGTTGTGTGTTGCAATCGTCGAGGTTTTGTATCACGGCAATACCAAGAATAGCAAGAATAGGGCATCCTTCCCCAGCCTAGCCCTGATCCTTAGAAGTGCAGAACCCTGGGCCCCACCCTAGACCCGTGGAATCATTATCTGCATTGTAACAAGACCCGCTGGTAGTGCACACAGGCGCCATCATTTGAGGAGCTGCCAGGTGCTTGCCATTGCTGAAAGCTGCTCCTTTCAGAATCTCATAAGCCCCCCAATTCCAACAACCCTTCCACAGATGGGCTCATCCCATAGATCCACTTTTACAGGGTCTCTCCCCTCTACCCCCACTCTAGTCTGAGTCTTCTCACTTCCTTCTCTGGCTTGGATTCTTGAGCCAGCCCTATTATTACTTGCTTGTATTAATCCTCTCCTTCCTCTTCCCTTTCCTCCTCCATGGAGTTGTCTAGCAAAAACAACCTTAGTTGCACCCAACCCACCTCTCCCTGTGCTCGCACCTCCCCAGCAACACGTGGCAGGTAAGGATCACAGAATAACCTTGCAGATGTGACCCACAAAAAAGCAGTCCTTTCTACCTTTCCTTTTCCCCTGGAACTTGCAACACCTCCCCTACCACAAGCTAATGCTGAAGCATGTTGATGACCTGGGAGAGCAGAAGACTTTAGGAGAGACCATCCACACATATGTCACCCTGGTCCTATTTTTGTGCCTACGCTCTGCTCTGTCACCATAAGTGCCCCTCAGCTGGCTGGTAGCCAAGACCAGATGTCTCTAGGAGGCAA
>PVHY01026932.1:0-16759 GCA_004024945.1 Uropsilus gracilis
GGGGGTCACCGCCGCAGATGTGAAGAGTTGGCGAAAAGCCCTGTGGGTTCCCCACCTCACGTCCACTTAGAGAGTTTCCAGCTGATAGGGGAGCTCCTCCCGCTTCCCTCAGTCTGCCAGGTGCCGCTGAAGAACGGAGACTTGCGTTCTGGTGTTAGGAGGGCCAAAGCTGTGCATCTCTCTTAGCAACCATTGCGATGTATGGTCCCGGAGCGCGGTAGGCTCTAGGCAGCTCTCGAGCTGAGGGCCGGTGCTGGGCTCCCGGCCTCTCGGCGTCCGGCACCAGCTGCTGGGGCCTCCTAGCCCGGTGGTGGTGGTGGTGGTGAGATGGGGGCGGGAAGGGAGGCGGGGTGGGTAATAGAGTTCCGTGTCTTCCTCTAGTCCTGCTGCTTTCTCTGCCAAGTCAGACCCTGGTGCTAAAGTCTTTTTGTTCCCCACACGTCAATGTTTAATAAGTTACCAGTTCTTGAGCGCCTCTGTGAACAGCATTACTTATAGATCACTGTGGTGAGGAAGGCGCAGATTACCTCTATTTACGGACAGAAAACAGGTTTATAGAGTTGCGGTGACTTGACCGAATATACTCAAATATTTTTCTCTGTCAAGCCTCCGAGCTTTATTTTTCACTGTCAAAAAGGCCCTAACATACTGTTTTCACACTGCGTTAATGACATACCAATGTATTTGTGTTTCAAGCGATTTTAAATAGGAAAGTCCCTTTGGCTAAAAAATGTCCATATCTCCACTATTTTTAGGACAAAATTTTCTTAGAACTCCCCAGATTGTTTTAAATTATTTTCTTTTAAGATGCAGCGTTACTACGTATAAACACAGAACCGGATATAATCTTAAATTACAGCTTCTAAACAACTCACAAATCAAGCAAAAACCAATTCATTAAGTAAATGTAAACCCCTCCCCCAGAAAAACAAAATTTAAATTAACATCATTTACTTGCCCACTACCAGCATCAGGTGAACCCACTGCCTGGGGTGGGGTGGGGGGTGGGGTGGGGGGGAGGGGAGGGTGCTCTGGATTTGGGTGGGACTTACCGGTGTCTGAGTGCTCAGCACCCTTGACTGACTTTCTCTATTCATTTTCTCACATCTTTCCTTAGTCCAGTTACCACACTTTCTTTGTCCACACCTCTGTGATTGTTATGTTTGCCTTTCACATCATTCTAGTACATCATTTAGTAATTAACGTTGCACTTGTTTCTTATGTATGGTGAGATGGTAATTCCTCATTTCAAGGAACAGCACCCACAGGCACTGAAATCACAGACAGTACTTGGTAGGAGATGGTTATGCTGATGAACCAGAATGTGTTTATATTATTTTTAATCATGAATATGGGGAAAAGAAAATCATGCATCTCCAGGCATCTGTAAGTCCCAACTGGATAAACACCTTTAAAGTCAAGTATCTTGTTGAAAGGAAGGAAAGAAAGCAGGTAATTTTCAAGTATGCTGGGATTTTATCAGTTTTGATAGGGTGTGCTACTCCCCCTCCCCCCCATTGTCTCCTGTTTAAGATTGCAGATTTCAGGACAGATGCTAAAATGTGACCTTAGTTGGAATTTCCCTTCAGGGAGAGGCAGGGGGAGAAAGAAATGAAATGGTCAAGGTGAAACAGGTTTGTTGGAAGACAGGAAATCAGGGTATATAAAGGGTGTGCAAACAAAGAGAGGGATTCGGATTAGAATTTTTCAGAGGTAATATGGAGATCGGACTGAGAGAAAGGTTCAATGGAGGAGAGATGGGATTCAGCCATCTTGTAAAAATGTGAGCCATGTGGACATGGCCAGGCCTGGGGCCTTATAACCCTTGACTGGCCCAGGCTGGCAGCATGTGTGCTAAATGCAGTTAAGGAGTTTGCAGATTTGAACTCCTGGTTGGAGTTGTTTTGCTGAGTTTAACTTGTGTCTGCGAAAGGCCATGCAAAAGTTAGGCCTGAAAAGAAAGTGAACTTGGCTGGGTCCGGTACCATGAAGTTCCTGCCACCTGAAGGTGACAAGGAGAACGCAGCGTGGAAGACAAGGAGGAGCAAGCCAAGGGAGCAGTCAAAGGAACATGCTTTCAAGCGTCTGGAGATGGACTCTGACTGGACATTGGTGAGATGATCAGGACTGAGAGACTGAGGATCTGGGCGATCTGGGAAAGGACTTTGGACAATGCTGAGGAAGGTTTTGGACAATGTTAAAGTAATCAGAGTTTTCCTTACATGTTTTTTTGTAGTAATTAGGATAATTAGAAATTACTTTGTTAGAAATAAATTAGTCTGCACTGATAGTCTTGCATTGGTTTGGTAATTTGGTTAAAAAGGCGGGGGATGATGGAAAGAACCCACGAGTGGCAAGTTTAAACTGTGTTTTAAAGTTTTTCTTTTCTGCAGTTTTTGGAGCTGAAAGCAGAGAGCAGCTGGCTGGCCTTTGCATATCAATAGTAGGCAGGTACAGAGTGTAAATGCTAATGAACAGTTTGTTGCCTGCTTCCTAGGGAGAGAAGCAGGCCTAGATGTGGCGGCCTCAAGGTAAAGGTAAATGGCCTGCTTGTAGCCTGCTTTGGAGAAAGAAGCAGGACTGCATGTGTTAAAGTGAAGGTAAAAAGCCCTTCATGGGAACCCGGGGGGCTGCCATCCTCTGGTTAATTAACCCAAGGGAATAAAACCCTTTTGTTAATTACCTTAACAGCCAACAGTGAAAAGGTAGATGGTAAAGTTACAGATGGTAAAGTTGTGAAGTTACAGATGGTAAAGTTAACTATGGTAAAGTGCAGACCTGGATCTGAGATGGACAGGTTGTGTAATGTGCCTCTTTATGGGGATTCTGTGGGCATGCAGTGCAAAGCCCTATGTGCATATGGGATATGTATTTAGGATAAAGTGCTTGCTTACACTAAAATGGTTAATTGATGAAGAGGAAAGTGACAAGTTTAATGTAAATCTGCCTGGCAAAATCCAGTATGTATTTAAAAAGCTAGATTTGGTGAGAGTTTGGACGTTCAGGAAAAAGTAGTAGCCTACTCAGTATAGATTAAAGATTTATGCAGCCACGACAGTCTGAATGAAGGTGGGGATCTTGTATTCCACAGGTTACATGACTTGGTTTTTCCCTCTTGGATACTTGATAATTGGTAAATGCCCATTTCATGAAATGATGTGTGTACTGGCTAGTGTTGTAGTCTTGCGTTTTTGCTTAGGGGTATTGCAGTTTTGCCTAATTATACCAGAAATTTTGCCTGACTGTTTAAATGGATAGTGGTTTGATAAATGGTTTAACTGGTATTAATGTAACTGCGTTTCATTGTGTTAAAATGGATATTGCTTTGATGTATACTTTGACTGTTACTGACATAACTGAATGTTTTGCCTGGTACATGCATTGTATTTGCAAGTTGAATTGAGAAATGGGTTTGTTTTAGTTTATTTTTATAGATATAAAAATTTTTTAAAGATCAGAGTGGGGAATGATAGGGTGTGCTATCCCCCCCCCCCCATTGTTTCCTGTTTAAGATTGCAGATTTCAAGGACAGATGCTAAAATGTGACCTTAGTTGGAGTTTCCCTTCAGGGAGAGGCAGGGGGAGAAAGAAATGAAATGGTCAAGGTGAAACAGGTTTGTTGGAAGGCAGGAAATCAGGGTATATAAAGGGTGTGCAAACAAAGAGAGGGATTCGGATTAGAATTTTTCAGAATTTTTCAGAGGCAATATGGAGATCAGATTGAGAGAGAGGAGAGATGGGAATCAGCCATCTTGTAAAAGATGTGAGCCATGTGGACATGGCCAGGCCTGGGGCCTTATAACCCTTGGCTGGCCCAGGCTGGCAGCATGTGTGCTAAATGCAGTTAAGGAGTTTGCGGATTTGAACTCCTGGTTGGAGTTTGTTTTGCTGAGTTTAACTTGTGTCTGCGAAAGGCCATGCAAAAGTTAGGCCTGAAAAGAAAGTGAACTTGGCTGGGTCCGGTACCATGGAGTTTCTACTACCTGAAGGTGACAAGAACACAGCGTGGAAGACTAGGAGGAGCACGCCAAAGGAACACCCCAAACATGTGGAGAGGAACTCTGACTGGCTGATTTTGTTTTTGGAGATGAAAGCAGAAGCAGCTGCCTGGCTTTTGCATATCAATGATAAAGGTGATCAGTGAAGATGCTAATTAACTGTTTGCAGCCTGCTTTGTGGAGAGAAGCAGGCAGAGGTGTGTCAAGGTTAAAGGTAAATGGCCTGCTTGTAGCCTGCTTTGGAGAGAGAAGCAGGCCTTTATGTGTTAAAGTGAAGGTAAAAAGCCCTTCATGGTCGCCCTGTTTCAGTTTTACTTCCACAGATGTTGATCAGGCTCACAAATCAAGCAAGGCACCAAATTAAAGAAAAGAGCTTGGGGAAAGAGAGCAACATAGCTGAGTGTGTCTATACCTTTAACTGTGTAGTTTCCTCCTCTATAAATGGAATGACTTCATAGTTTGGTTGAAGAATTGAATGAATGTATATGATGCATAAGGTGCTCAGCCTAATGCATTGGGAACCCTTAACAAAAATAAGCTATTGTTATGTCTGTTATGCAAAAAGAATGTGATTTAGCTCTGCTTTGCAATCCCATCTTTCAGTACCAACTCCACCCACATTGACATTCCTTGCTCATTTGTTCTGACAATTTAAAAATTTACATTGTAACCAATTGAGGGAGGTATAATTAAGGACAAGATTATTCCCATCATGCAGAGAACAAGACTGAGGCACTGAAGGATTTAAGAGCATGTAGGGGTGCAGGAGAAAACTTTCCCTCTAGGTTCTTTTCATACTGGACAAGTAAACACATTAACATCAAACAGATTAGTAAAAGAAAATGATCAAATTTTATTATAAGTATATGGAGAATTTTCTTGGGTATAAACTCTAAAGTATTTAGGAGAGACTGAGGGCTTGTATCTTGACATTAGGAATCTAATAGGGCCTGAGGCATCAAGAGAGGAAGGGGGCCCATATAATGATGAGAAGATGAGTTAATATGCCATGACCTTATTTCTAGGTGCTTGCCGGGCCTCAATGTAGGTTTCTCTGAGTAAAAGTTTTTTCTCTGGAGATGATTCTTGATCTGGCTATTCTCTACTCATTTTCCAAAGTTCCCCATAACCTTGATTGACCTTAGTTCCGTATGTCAAGGTGACATATATTGAATAAAAAATTGTACATCTTGGAAAAGCCTTTCTGAGCATTTTGGGAGAGGTCAATCCTACAATGACATCCCTCTGCTGTTGCCATTCTCACAGCCAGACCCAGGGGGAACTGTGACTACTGAAGACACACAGGGCTCAGGTATTGACCAAGAACAACTGTGTCTGTCCCCAAGAGCTGCCAACAGTAAAATAAGAGCACCCTGCCTGCTCTTAGGTTGTTTCTGTGGTTTCCATAAGGATGATAATAACAGATTTGTACAGTGTTTCTGAACTCCTGTGTAAATAGCGGTGCTCTCATACTGAACTCACGTATTTGCTTTACTTGTACTCGACCCACTTCCCTTTCCCTTCAAAAACAAATAAACAAAAAAACCCCTAAACCCTCACTGCCTCTTGAGAACTCACTTCAACTCCCTAATCATAATTCTCAAATATTTTTCACATGGCCAAACAACATAGCTGTTTAAAGTGCATCATTTAATTGTTCCATTGTATACTCAAGAAAATCGGGGTGAATACGGGAGAAGACTAGAACTGGATTGTAAGAATGTTAGCTAGGTTTATTGAATACATACATGTGCCAGGTAGCATGGAATTTACATTTACACTTCCTCTGTATAAGGTTACTATAGAGGGGTATGAGAGAGAGAAAACAAATATCCATCACCCAAATTTAGGCTACAGATATAGACAAAATTGAATATAAAAGAAAGTAAGGGACAGACTGGATCAGGCTACAACAAGACAACACAAAAGAAGGAGTCTTTAATTCTCACTCTGACCACTAGATCACTAGATATTTCCAGGAAGCGGCAGAGTTTGAGCTGAGGCTGCAGGGATAAAGATCTGAGCAAGACTATGTAACAAACATGATCTCATTTAATTGTTCCATTGTATACTCAAGAAAATCGGGGTGAATACAGGAGAAGACTAGAACTGGATTGTAAGAATGTTAGCTAGGTTTATTGAATACATACATGTGCCAGGTAGCATGGAATATGCTTGATGACATGTAATCTTCAAGACAAACAAGAATAGATACTATAATTATCCCATTTTACAGATGAGGAGACTGAGTCCAAAGTGGCTTAGTAGGAGCCCTGGTGTATTCTGAGTAACAGGGCTATGATTTCTGCCTGGTCGCTTGCTCCCTTTCACCAAGTTCCTTTGTGTTAGAGTACATCTCAGACCTACCTTTTCTTCTGCTCAGTTGCTCATGTGCTGATATATAATGGCCTGTAGTAGCTTCAAAGCAGCAGCTGTGACAGGACTGAAAGATAACAGGAAATTTAGAGACCAAAAGCCAACTCTAAATTGCTAAACTCAATTTTAGTGTTTATTTTGCATGAAACTAAAAAACACGTACAATTTCAAAAATTTAAATCACAAAATTACAATGAGGATTATTTCTAAGGAGACATATTTACATGTTTAAAAATCATTTTCATATGTTGTCTCATTTCTTTGGTAACAACATGGATCTGGTAGTTCTGGACTGACCTTGTATATCAGTAAATAGGGGTTTTCAGTTACATGTAATGAGTAAAAAAAAAAAAGTAACGATACATAGCACAGTGTGTGTGGTGTATTCGGAACTTGCTGTTATGAGTAAAGGGTAAATGGAATTGGTCAGGCTTTTGCCTTCATTGGCCTATATAACCAGCTCCTTGGGTATTGCATCTTCCTCATGATTATGCAGTCCAGTGGGTGTGCACATGTGTAGGAGTACATACCTGGGCCTAGGAGAGAGGGAATAGAGGGGTGCCAGGAGCATACATACAAGCACAAGAGAACATGAGAGAATGCCAGAGAGAGATAGCCCAGAGAAAGAGTGTCCTTCTGGGTAAGGATGGGGGAGTGGATAGCCTGCCTTCCAGCATCCCCTACCACCACCACCAGCCTTGGCCTTCTCCTGCCTGATGTGTCTGTGTAACCGCCAGAACCAGTAAAGAACCTAGGCAGATTGGTGATCCTGATGCTTACAGTGATCTGCTCACCAGCCTTGACTTCTGTCTGTGAATGGCCTACTCTGCTCTTACAGTCTTGGAGACCTGGAGGCTCTTCCAGGTACTGCCTTTTCTGCTCTTTGGGCATCCCTCCTATGTGGTCCTGGAGTCGAAAAACTGGAACTGGAGTCAGACTAACTTGAATTCCATTTAGAATGTATTAAAGCACTGATTGATCATGGCAAGTAATGTGCCTTCCTGTGCCTCACTTTTCTCACCTGCACAATGAGTTCAATCCAAGGTTGTTGTAAGGACTCAGGGAGATAATCAGTCTAAAGCACAAAGCACAGAGCTAGCACTAAATAAATAGTAACTTGGCATTTCCTATTATTATTACTGAGTGTTCAATCAATGTTTTAAAGTTTTTTTGGACGAGTGAATAAGCAAATGAATTAAAACTAGCATCAAAACTAAAATGTTTAATTCCACCTTCTAAGAAGTAATTGATCTCAGGACTCCATTTCCTAAATATTCTTCCTTGTTCCATAGGCAATAGAGGTTCTAAATATTGAATTTAGGAAAAATTAGATTCAAATGTGAGTCAGCATTATTTATTTTGGACTCCTCTTGTAATGTCCCTTACAGTTTTATCAGTTCATCCTACAAACATTTATTAAACCATTAATGTTGGCAGGTCTATGTATTTTATCATTGTTTTAAGGTCAATTTCAGTCTTACATGGTAAAAAAATTCTGCAATTTATAAGAGTTAGTAAAAAGAACCACTAAAATGTCATTGCAACATTTAATACTTTTTTTTTTTGTATTGCACTTAAAACTTAAACTAAGTGTATTAAATATAGACTACTCATTTTAAATGTTTGGAACTTTGGGTAGTCAATACATACTGAACTTACATATGTGATGGTACAATACATAAAATTTTCATATATTAAGTAGTTGCAGAGATAAACTGTTAAATTGTCATATTGCCACACAGGAAATTGTGGGGTAAAAAAGCTAGGTGCACAATAAAGGCACACTTCATTCTAATCCTACTTAAAAGAATAAAGCAATCTAAAATTACCAGGAAGGGAAACCAACTTTGGTACCAGCAATTTCTTTTATACCATGAATACTATTATAAACTGAAAACTTAGAAACATTTTAAAATAATTGTGTGTTTCTTATTTTCTCAAGTCGAAGTCAGTGTCTCCAGAGGCCAGCCCAGGGCTTCTCAGATGTACTTTAACTGGCACACGGGATCTATGTTAAAAAAACAAAAGGGAAAATAAAGATCTTTTTCTTCCTTTCAATCAAGGAGAAGCAGCAGAGCTGCTGACCTGGGGAGACTTTAATAACCTTTCAATATCTCTTTCCATTTGTATCACAGAGTTTCCTCCTGAGTCTTTAAGTTGTGAGGCATTTTTAGAAATCTTTTATTTTTAATTTGTTTATTTATACCTGAAAATATTCCTTTTTGTGCCTATGAAAGGATTCTCTCTCCTTTTAAGTTTATAAGTCTCTTAACTTGTAAACTCTACATATTAGATGTGGTGCCTGGGTATTCAAACCCACTTCCTTTCACAAGGTTTATTCTTTTTTCCTCTGCCAAATTATACTCATGCTTCAATTTCAAACATTAGCTTTTCTTTAAAATCCTTTAATGCTAGACATGGAGTTTAATTGCCTGTTTTCAGAACTGTGTTAAAATTATATCTGACATTGTAACTATTTATCTCCATGTTCAACCTCAGTTGGTCTAGAGTTGCTTCTAAGCAAGAGCTATCTTTCTGGTTTTGTTAGTTTTCCTCTATAGTCTTGCAGAGCGCCTGGTACATAGTAAAGGCTCAATTCATTTTTATTTAATAAATGGTTGAATAAATTACTAATAAGTAAAATTCTAATTAACTTAAAAATTTCAGATCTGAAATTGCAGTCAGCCACTTGGAGCACAAAATTTTATAGTAGAGGCTTATGTATTTCCAAGGATATAAATTGAAATTCATGTTCAATGTCTTTTCAACATGTCAAGATAGCAAGTCAATTTCCACTTAACATTTTAAATTACATTTCAGTCCTCATGCCACATTATGTGTATTGGGGGTTCTTTGTCCATGACTAGTGACATAACCCCTGACTTTCTGCAGAAGTCTTGGAATATGCTCTGAATTCTGGCTGCAATGTTGTGTGCTGAATGGCTTTGCCAAAGACTCACACAGAACAGTGGATTCCACTGGACAATATGTATTTCCCAAATACTATTTCTTCCCATTTTTTCTTGAAGACATTAATAAACCACCCGTGCGAAAAAGTTGTCAAATAGTCATGTTAGCCTTTCAAATGCTCTAAGAAGTTCTGAGAAAAACACCTGGTTGGATTAATTTATCTCAATTATCCAATTCTATTTGATCATGTATTCTTTTTTCAAAGTGTTGTAACATTTCATAGATGGCATTTCTATCAAGCATTGTTGTAAGTTTACTCTACTTCTGTCACTGACTGAGCTACTTCTGTTCCTGGCATATGGTTTGTGTCTTTTCTTCCATGATCTTTCTGTATTTGAACCTATCTTCTCCAAATCTACTTTTTAAATTCTATTCACTTTTCAAAGGCCTAACACAAAGTCACATCCTTTATGAAGTATTTTCATTGACCTTTGGTTTCCCATATTTTCTGTAACGTTTTGATGACTCTTATACTTTTATTGTTGGCCTGCCTTTCTTCTCTCTTACTATTGAATACTAAGGGTTGGGTTTTCAGGTCTGCACCTCTTTTGTTGGGTGCAGTAGTCAGGGTCTTGGACCTGTGAATACAGTTCACCTGTAGGAATGGAGTGGTATAAGCAGAGACTTTAAAGAAGTAACTGCTTATGGAGGTGGGGACAGCTTTAAGTGAATAAACAGGGATAGGCAGCTCCCTGGGCCTAGCAATAGAGGAACATCATAACCACTGTTATAGAGGAAATGCTATAGGAGAGCCTAGTGAGGGTGAGCACCGCAGAGGAAGTCCCAGTACCAGGAGCTGAGCCACATGTGAAGGGATGCATCTATCATGAAGAACCTGATGCTGAAGGAGCAGTAAAGTAACACCTTCTCTTCTCCTACCCTCTGATCTTGAGTCTGCAAAAGTTAGATCACAGGGGAGCCTGTTGTATTTTCTGTAGGTCCAGGCTTCTGGGCACAGAGCAGGGCAGTGAAAGGTGGAGACTGATGGGAGGAGGCAAATGGAGAATAACCTGCACCCGGAAACCCTTCGGTTTCCACATTTGCACAATACCCTGCATTTACAGGGAGGATTAAAATAGGAACTACATCAAAATATGAACATATTCTACAATATCTGATTTTCAAATTATATTGCTACTCATTTTTGTTTTTACTCTAACAATTCTATGGGTAACTATTAGTGTAAAAGCTAATTGAGAAAAGTACCATACATTAGGTATTTTTGTAGCCCTTTTGCATCTTATAGGCAGCGGGAGCCCTTTGAACAGCAGTAACAGGGAAGTCAGTTGAGCTACATTGACTGATATCAGCCAATTTGACCTTGAAAACAGACAGTGAGCTAAATTTGAAATTTATTTTTAGTTTTCAGCAGATTATTCAGACACTTCTCAGACACAGTCACCTGAGGGCTCTCGTTTTCTTCTTCTTGGTGGAGAAGAGTTACTGAAAAAACAAACCAATTCACCAGAACTAGCACCTAAAACCAAACTGGGAATGGGAGAAATTTCTCCTATTTTGAAAGCATAGTGAGGACACCAGCCCAAGAATAAAACAGGAAGGTATTTTATATCTATAGAAACAATTCTCTTTCTACTCTTTCAGGGCAGTAATCTGTTTTATTTCAAACACAGATCACCTAGCTTCTGCTGCCTTAGGTATACAGATTAGGGAAACCACAGAAGTAATTGTCCATGTTCTTTTCACTTCCAAGCCTGCATAGGCCACGAGGGAGGGCTAGCTTTCCACCTGATACCAGGGAGACTGATTCAATGCTAAGCTCTTTCCCTGTAGCTGGGAATAAGGTGGAACTTACCCACAGGAAGGCAAGTGGGTGTTAGAACCGATGGTGGCTACACAGGTGCCCTCTGCTGCAACCTGTGTTTTTGAAGGAAGAGCAAGTTTGGAGGGTGACTGCTCTGAGGAGTTTGCCATGCTGACAGGCAACAAAGGTCATACTGGGAGGAGATTACAGTACTGACACCAACAGCTGCAGGTAGGAACCTCCTTCAAGGAGGAGTGACTTCTTATCCATGTTTTCGCAGACTAAAATTAGTGCGAATGCTTAGCCCCTAGATCCTGTAGAATCTGAAGTAGTTGTTGAAATTATTGTCCCTGTCTCTGGAAAAGCAAGTCAGAAGCCCAAACTGTTAATAAACAACTCTGGATCCACTAAACCCAAGTCTTGCACTCTACTGGGGGCTGGAGCTTATTTGCTTTGATTTTTCTGGAGTCTCATTACTCAAGGCTGAGCCCTATTTAGACAACAGCTTTGGAGAGAGAGAATGTATTCTCCAAATAAACAGTGAGTCCCCTCCACCAAATCAGGATTACAGGTAACAGAATAGTTGCGGTTTATGCTGCCAATAAAAATTATTTCTAACAAGATGACAGCGATCCAAGACATGATTTTTTTTTTGTTTGTTTTAATGTTGAAATGAAAAGACTCTTGGCTGCGATCCAGGAGACCCAACCCAACTGTAAACTACCATGACTTCATAGTTGCATAAATAGCACATTGGTAAAGTCTTGTTATCCAAGTCATCTTTTCTTTTAGGACAAGAGGTGGCAAAGATATAAGTATAAATATAGATCTGTTGCTATATCTATCTATACACATAGACACAAACACAGAGATTTGTGTTTCTATGTCTACTCTCTAAATATATGTAATATGTATTTACATTTACATAAATCTATCTTTCTGTCTGCCTATCTATCTATCTATCTATCTATCTATCTATCTATCTATCTATCTATCTATCTATCTATCTATCTATCTATCTATCTATCTATCTATCTATCTATCTATCTATCTATCTATCTATCTATCTAATCTTTTAATCCCATTCTGCAGAAAGTAAAAACATGTTGACAAATGTTTGAAGGATTGATTGTTGATATCAAAGCAAATTCCAGTCTTTGTAGCAGCCCCCAATTTGAATTCCAATCAAAATTTTTATTATTAACTCTTTCATCCCATGCCCAGTGATCTCACAGTTTCAAGGAAATGTTCCCTTAAGGATTCAATATGTTCACCAAGGCTTGATAAGAAACAACCTTTGATTTATTTGAATATCTGCCTGACTAGAGGAGCTCTCAAGATTCCAGCTCTGCTTCTTTTGGCTCTGCCCTTTTCTATATTGACTCTGCCTTCAGGTGTGGGGCCAGATGGAGGGAGAAATGTATATGCACAACATACCATATGCAATTACATTCAGGAGGAGCAAAAGGGGGTTTCTCTTCCTATATCTATATATTAGGGGCAAGATAATTATTCCAGTTTCTGGTCTTCATTTGGAAATGACCAGAATTTGGTGATCATTTGCCAAATACATCACTGGCAAGGAAATGAAGACATTGCCTTTATACTTAGGAAGTGCTTTGGAACAGGAAACTAGAAATCTTGGGTTTTAATCTGAGTTCTGTCATCTACCTAATGGTGGAAACTTGCCAGCTGCCTAGCCTCTCTTAGACCTTACCCTTCCCTGTTAGTGAAATGCAAGTGAGAATTCCTGTCCCACTGACCTCACAAGGTTGTGAAATAAGAATGAAGTAATGTCTGTAAAGGAATTTTGTAAGCTGTAACACACTACTTAATACATGTTATTGCTTCTTTTAACATGGTTCAAAGTAAACTATTGGTTATGAGATACTTTTACATTTATATATGATGCTCATCTATCAAGATGACAATTTAGTATTTTTAAGATTTTGATGAAGACTTATACAAATTTTATTTTTGTGCTAGAAAATTAATAGTACAGAAATATGAAGAAACTAAGAAATTAAATACTTAGCAATCCAAATTTTCAAATGTTTTTATGAACTCTAGCAGTATCTGTTTATAAATGCATAGGTTATTTTTTAATTTCGTTGTTATATACACAAAGATTATCTAGTAATCTATTATATAGACATTCTTATTCCTTCATTTTTATACCAATTCAAACAACATACATGAATTATTACCATGGTGAGAGGGGAGAAGATGCACATAAAAGTGAATCCAAAACAGACCCTGTTTTGAAGGAAAACAGCTATCCTCTAAGGAGGAACTCTAGAGAAGACTAAACAGCATCCCACAAAATCTATAATAAAACAGAAAGATAAGAATAAGTGGTAGGTAAAATTCCAAAGAGTGAAGTAATAAAGGACTTTAAGAGCTCAGTGTTGAAACATAGTTCTTAGCTGCAGGGATAGGAAAGAGTTAAGGTGTCACTTGACACCTTAAGTTTGTTAGATTTGGACACAGGGACATAAGTTCAACTTGGCTATACATAAAACTTGCTCTGAAGACTTGGCTATTCAACCAGAATACAAAATTCTGGAGTATAAATTGCATGAGAGATATAGCAGAAAACAAAAGTTAGAAAGGCAGAAGTTGCAACTTGATTATAGAAGGGTTACAGTGCCAGACTAAGGAATTTGAACTTTATTTAGTACATGTGACATTATAGAAAATAACTATGCTGGTCTCTACCCCTGGCACTCAGCTCTTAAAATCCCTATCATTTCCTAACTAGTAAGAACATTAGAAGCATCTTTTGCTCTGATATTTTGCTCTAATGGTTCCTGACACAAGGTTTCTAAAACCTATGCAATTTCCTGGGTGATAGAGATTTCATTTAGATTAACAAGGCAGTTCTGGATAGTCTTCTGTATGCTAACCATTTACCAGAAATACCAAACTGTGGTTAGAAACATGGAAATTTCCACCCAGTCTTCACTTCTTCAAGAGAGGAGAAGGGCTAGAAATGGAGTATGTGTTTTATATCATTTAACAAACTAATAAACACATCTTCCTAAGTTCTGTGAGTTACTCAGTGAATGAACTGAATCCAAGCTGGGGATCAAGAGAACTTCTGATTACAGTCATCCAACAGCAGCTGTGGGTAACCTGCACCTATAACTTAAGATTGCCATTTTAAGTAAGGTTGAGGCAATTTTGTGGATGTGAAGCCCAAATATTTGGTAGGATTTGACATGATTTCCATGTAGATAGTATCATAATTGAATATAAATTGTACAATAGCATGCCAGTGTCATAAGAAAAAACACTTAGTATGGAGAAAACCCCCAACATATTCGGTGACCAGAAATGTCAGAAGTGAAATGTTCTGTGTAAGCAATGAAGGGGCCTGTAAGAAGATAAAGACTTTATATTTCTTAATTCAGTAGGCAGTGGAGAGACAGACCTCACCATAGCTATATTTGATTGATGATTAGAAGGTTGCTTCTGGGAAATAGACTGAGGGGCACATGTGGAGACCTAGAGACAAACTAACAGTTGGCAAGTTCAAGCAAGAGGTCCTAAGAACCTAAACCAGGATATGGGCATTTGGATGGAGGTGAGTTATGTGTTAGCCGGTCAGAGGCAGGCAAATTACCTCACACTGCCTCACAAGGAAAAAGCCAGTTTTAAAACTTGCTGCTACCATGTCTGTCTAACCTCCAGTCACAGTAGTGTAAGGGGTTAACAGAAAAATGATTTGTTAATGAAAGGATAAGGAACCAAGAGTCCTCTGGATGCCTCACCCCATTCCAGGAAACCAAACAAGTCCAGATTTCCAACAAGCTCCCTCTCAGGGACAGATGTTACTAAGTCTTCAATATCAAGTCCCAGAAACAAGCTTCCTCTTATCAGGGACACACAGTTCAAGCTATCCTCTCCTCAGAGGACCATATTGCCAGCTATTTCCAGGTTTCCAAGACTTTCCAGTTTTCAAGGTTTCCCCAGTTTTTTTCCAGGCTAAGGGTACTGCAGCTTTGCTTTTCTGTCTGGCTGTGGCCATAGCAGGTGTGGGGTGAAGGAGAGTGGAGGAAGGTAGGAGGTAGGGTGGGTGGCAAGTGCTGACAAGGCACTGCTGCTCCTGTCTCCTTTCTCTTTGGTCTGTGTGTGAGTGCCTCGTTTTCCTTGAAGGCACTCTTATGTTCTCTCTTATCCCATGTTATTCTGCCAGTTCTCTCTTCTCACTAGGCTACCATGTGCTTTACCAGTCTCTACCTACAGTGGCATCTTCCTACTCTGCTTCATCTTATTATAAAGATGGGACCATCCCCCCCCCCCATTCAGCCTTGACACCCTGTTACAAATGGATATGAGATATTTTGCACTGAGAAACAAAAGGTCCTGCTAATTAATATAAAGATGAGTTCGGAAGTAGGGGGAGTCATGATTCTTTTGCAAGCATAACAAGTCAACACAAACTTGCCTAAAGAAATGAGCCTACTATTCACCTCACTTAAAGGGCCTGCAAATGGTATAGCTGTAGGAATGACTGGATCTCAGCTCAGAGGATGTCATTAGGACTGCTTAACCACCTTGCTTTTCTTCTGTGCTGATTTCCCTTCATAGCTCCCATAGAATTTCAGTTTTTATGTTTTTCAACCTCTACGCCACTTGATTTCTGAGGATTAAATCAAGTGTGAGAGTTTGTCTCCCACATCAGGTCCAACAAACACTACAAACCTGCTTCTGATTGCTCAGTTCTGAGCTGTTATCCCTCTGTTGCAAGAAATCACTGCTGACTGACTTAGGCTTTTGCATGAAATTATATTTTTATTATTATTTTCATAATTTGCTTATGAAGGTAGCCTAACTATAGGCTATTAGGAAACATTGCCCTGTGACCAAAATCGGATTTCATTCTGACAAATCCTTGTTAACCAAGAGAGTGATTCAGAACTGTAATGCCTCCTCATTCCATTTGTCAACTCATTAACTACAATGATCTTTTAGACTTGTTTTCTGGTGAATTTGCCACATAACTGAACTCCTAAGACAAATAAAAGCAAGTTTACTTCTAGTGCAGTATTCAAACTGGGCAGTGCCAAGACTATGTAAGTACCCAGCAGATTTCAAATCTGGGAGAGGATTTGAATAAGAATTATCTGAAAGGTCTGCATAAAGGGGTAACTGATGACCTACATCTTGAAGCTACTGTAAGCCTCACTTTAGAACCATCCAGGCAGGGCACTGAACACCAGGCAGACACTGACAAGTCTTTTGTATTCTGTCTTGCAACTGTCCTAGGCCAGGTAGGTTCATTGTTGCTTCTCGCAGACAAAAAAAGATTTTTTTTTGGAGTCTTTGGTGAATTTCACAGGCCTTTAACACTGAATCAGGAGACAACCCAGCCAGGGAGACAGAAATTGGAGCCCTCTCCATCCTCAGAGGCCCCATACCCACCTACATTGAACCATCCTGCCATCTATGCCACTTGTTTTGCAATCATCCCAGACTGGGTAGGTTTATTGTCTTGAATGAAAAGATAACTTTGGTGTCTTTGGTAGATTTTTAATGCTGAATCAGAGGACAGGTCAGCTTTCTCTCTCAGCATTTCTTGGTGTTCTCTCCACCTTGGAGAGACAACACCCATTTATCCCTCACCCCTCTGCATAGGTGTCCACATTTA
>PVHY01026933.1:0-16774 GCA_004024945.1 Uropsilus gracilis
TAAGCTCTTTAAAGTCTCAGGCACTCCAGGAAACAAATTTAGAAATGAAAAAGGCAAAAATAAAACCATTCCCTGGGTTTTCATTTATGGGCTGTGCCTTTTAAAAATATTTTTATAGCAGTAAAGCAAAAGTCTAGTGTGGAGACAATCTAAGATGAAAAGGACAGAAATGAATTTCCCAATGAAGCTACAAATTTATTTTCAAAATAAAATCCTCATCATTGATGTGATCATCTTTCCAAGGCCTTTTTCTTATGTTAAATGTTGACTTTATGTTCTCTTTCTACAGATGGAGATCCAATTTCCTGTTGGGATGTAGAGAATCTGGGTCTTTGAGGAAGGTCTAGGCAGCCTGGGAAATTCCATATCATCTGTTTGTATTTTCTTTTTCACTTTCTACCTGGAGGCAAAAAGGTTTGTTTTTTTCTAAACTACCACTGAAAACATTCCCAACAATAGTTTTTGCAATATTTCTTTATTTAGCTGCCTGTCTGAATTCCCACACTGAAATATAGATCCAACTATCATAGTCGCATGAAAAATGCAAATACGACAAAGTCATTGTGGTTTGAGGATGATTTAGGCAAACCTGGTGGCAAAAAGGGAAGCATTTAAACTAGTGAGAAAAATTACCAGAGTTTAAAATAATACTCTATTCCTTAAAAAACAAAGACCACTTCCCTTATTCCATTAAAAATAGGATTTGGAAAAAAAAAAAAAGCCTCTTGATGACTGTCAACTCTTGGTGATAACTTATGAGTCCTGTTCCTTTAGCTGACTCACTTCTCCATAGAATTTTAAACACCCCATCATGGGTCTATTCTGCTTCTGGGAAATATTTTATGTTTAAACTTTATTATATTTTTTAAATGAACTTGGGTTTTCTGTTTCTTTTTATTGATTACATGTATATTGATTGTATATATAGAGACCACATATATATATTTGCATCATTGTATATCCCAAGGTTCTCCCACCATGTCACCTTTGAATCATCATTCTGCTATCTTTTGGTCCTCCTTCCCGATTTCCCCTTCCCTCACTTTCACTCCCTTGCTGTATGCTTTAGTTCTGTTTTCAGTTTAATTTCTCTTGTCCTTTTGTTTGTTTCCCCTATATCCCTCATATAAGCTAAACCACCAATATTTATCTTTTCTGGATTATTACAGCTAGCATGATTCCTTCTAGCTCCGTCCACGTTGCTGCAAATGACATGAGTTTGTCTTTTTGATTGCTAATAATATTCCATTGTGTAAATATACCACAGCTTTTTGATCCATTTGTCTGTTTTAGGACATTTGCATGGTCTCCATATCTGGGCTATTGTCAACAATGTTGCAATAAATGTAGGAGTACAGGTTTCTTTTTAAATTACTGTAAAACCTGTATTTGGACTATGGATAATTTGCGTGTGTCTGTGTCTATCTGTGTGCACAGGCTGGGAAAGACATGTGCAGGTTAGGCACATAGTCAGAGAGATCATGCACATGAAAATTCTGGGTATTTTTACTGAGTTTTCCTTTTTTTTTTTTGATACTAGGTCTCGCTATTTTGGCCTGTGGAACCTCAGGCTCACGTTGCCCAGGGTGCCACAGACTCAAGTGATTCCCAGCCTCAGCTTCCAGGTAGCTAGGATTACAGGCATGTGCCACCATGCCCAGCTATATTTTTTGGAACTAGGTCTTGCTATGTGCCCCTGGCGGGACTTGAACCGTGATGCCTGGCCTTGGCCATGGCTTCCTAGGCTGCCGCTTATAGGCATGCGCCACCATGCCCGGCCCTCAGTTTCTCTTTTTAAATTTTTTTATTAATTAAATTAAATTAAATCTTAAGCTTTTTTTATTTTCTTACATTGCTGAACAATATATTTTTGAACAATATATTTTTGAACAATTCAATATATTTTTGAACAACTCATTTTTAAACAATATATTTTCTCCCTATAAGTTCTTTTTAGAAGAAACAAAAGTGCTCCATAAATTGCTCAAAATTTTGAGAATTTTATAGACCATATCTACTACCGCTGCCTGTTATAAGTTTTAAAATAATGACCATCATACTATTGAAAACAATCATAATGGCTTCATTTTTAAAAGTTATCTATTGTGACAATCATAGAATGGGGACATATGTTGGTCACAGCAAAACATTCTATTCTGGATATATATTTTTTTCACATTAAAGAAGAAAAGTATCTTCTGTCAGCTTAATGAACTCACAACAAAAAATAATATATAGACACATCTCATTTATTTTTGTCTGAACCACAAAGGACCTCACTAAGCATAAGAACAATAAGCAAATTATACAAATATTGAGAAGATGCCCCAATGAATACATAGATATTTTTAAGTTTATTGATGAGGAGTTTAACAACAATGTAAGGTGGTTTTTCATAAAGAATGCTTTCTGACAGGCTTTTGTATAGGAAATAGACAGATAAACAAATTCCATAGAACATGTTATTCATGTCACTTGAACCCAAATCCAGGGACTGTGAAAGTCATCTTAGAATTTACATTTGGTGTCATCTCTGGACTGTTTGGTTTTTCATTTCATTATATTGGACCAGAAACTAACCCCTCGACTCTTGATCTCTCACACTCAGCGCTATGGGAGTAAGCTAAGGCTGGGTGTGCAAACATGCCTGGGGACCCAAACTAGGGTACTCAAATGGTGTCCACTCACTTGTCCATTTCTTTCCCTGACTTTTCTTTTAAGACATTAAAAATGTTAGGGTAAAAAATAATGTCCGTGTCCATGTCATAATCAGGTGACTAGGTAGATCTGAAATTGCAACACTCCTTTATGTCTTACAAAATGTTCAAATAAACAATACTCTACACAGTTGGAAAATTATTTCAAACATTTCCCATGACACTTTTCCTAGTCTGCCTTTTAAACATCACAACACTATACATATGAATGTTTTCAGCAGCAGCATCAACTTTAAAGAAGATAATGAAACAACATCCAATTTTGGATGTCTCTTGTGTAGAGTACAAGGCAGAATTGATACAATGTTCCTTCCAGCATGCCTGTAAAAGCATACATGTGCCTGGTTCTAAAGTGAAAGATTAATTATAAGAAGAGTTAGGAAGAGACAAAGATTCAAAATACACTGCTGGATCTCACACCCTGTAGGTTTGCTCTTGGAGATCTCCACTGCAGCTATTGACAGGGATATTCAAGGGCATATTTCAGAATCAGCTAAGCATAACAGAATTTTCCTACTGCTTCCTTTCATTTACTGCACAGAATTCTCATAGAAGTTAAAAAGAGCTCCAATGGGGTGCAACACCCCCAGTATTATCGTAGAAAGGCCACCTGGTGTAAAGGGAGGTTGTTCCAAGATATTCTCTATGATTCTAAAACCTTTGACAATTAAACCAGGGAAGACTTAGAGCTGGGGGGAATGGGGGAGTGGAGTATTCATTTACCATTACTTGGACAGCTGCTCCTGTGCTAATCTAAAGTTTCATACTCCTTTGAAAATGAAACTCACCTTAGCTGATTTAGTCATCTTTTGTGTTTCAGTCACAATATTTTTTGAATGTTTCATAGTCAATACTATTGAATAGATAGACATTTATCTTATAAAGTGAATTCCATTTGAAATATCGCGAACACAAGATAGAGCAGGGGTAAGTGAAATATGAGAACTGATAAATTCTAAGTATTTGTTTCCTATTAGAGAGCAAAATATTGGAACATAAAGTGATAAATAGGACTGACTTGGAATACTGCTTTCCACAATTTGGAAAGTCATTCCACGTTAGGCAAAGGCAGTTATATCAAAGTGCAGAACATCTGGCCATGTATTATGGCCAATACCAATATACTGCAAAAAGCATATGCACCATTTAGGAACACTATATTTGGAGAAATAAAGCACACAGGTTTTAAGTGATGCAGAGAGACCAAAGTGCATGTAAATATATCAACATATTCTATTTTTACTAGAAAAGATAGTTAGGTCTTAACACACACCATCAGGGCTAAATTTAATGGTGGACAGATTGTTTGTGAATGGCTATTCTTCCTGCTTCTGATGCTAAACTTATTTATGTTTACTGCAGATGAAATCTAAATTTAAATGAAAACCAATGTTAAACATCAAAATGTACAAATAGCAAGGTATAACTGCTACTTGTTGAACATCTCACCCAAAGAAATCATTTGGATAGGACCCTCCTTTGGGTTAGATACCCTGACAAGTTCCTTTGTCAGTGGTTGGGTGATCAAGCAGTGAAGACTTATCAGCACTACAGGGAAATGGGAGGAATGTGGCAAGGGTATCTTTGATATGGCTCAGGAAGTAGAAATACTGGCAATTGAATTTAATGGCATTACTTAGTATCCCACAATAAGAACTCTGTTGTTTTTCTTTAAATAGCATTAAACATTTGTTCTATCTTTAGACAATAAATATATAAATCTAAAAGTATGTCCAACTGGGGGAATAAAAACCACTAGACAAGTGACTGCTAAATGAGCATGGTGATATGAAAATGAAATATTTAGTAAGGGAGGGGGAACTGTGTTCTCAGTTATATAAATAATGAGTTAGCTATATTACAGAAGGTCTTTATTATCAGGTAATATTAAGGAGCTGCACTTAATTTCTAGTACAAGAATGATGTTGTGTTTTTAAAAGTCTATTTTCCTTGCTGCTTTATAGTATTTGGGATTAAATGAAAAATATATAGGATTTAAATAATGTTCACATCAATACTGTTTAAGGATTTATCATAAATTCCTAATTTCATTTTAATTCTAGACTATCAGAAAGCACACTACACTGGTTAGGAAGCACAAAAAATACTCTGCTTTGTATAAGGAGCCTACGTGTCTAGTACAAATTAAGTCCCATTAACATAAACATTAGATTGGATAGCTATATCTTTTTCACATTTGAATGTTCTGAAAATCATTAGCTATTAAAAAGACAAGAGGATAAAAATGAAAAATAGAATGCTTTCAATAGGTAGGACTTATAGATCTTTAATAATTCTGTAATAGGAGTTGGCTTTCATTTTAAAGTTCTAATTGATGGATTCCTAGGTCAGCAATTTCCAGCAAATATAGCACTGGAATAGTTACAGTGCAAGGATTAATTCTTGGAGAGAACAGATCACTGCAGTGACACATTCCTTTTAGTATTGACAGCTTCTGAATATCCAGTGCTTGTCGATTTATGAAGACTCCTCTCTTGCAACAGAGGAGGGTGGAATATGTGTCTCTCTTAATAAAACTGAAGCAACAATAACACAGCACAGTTATAAATTAAGGTGATCCTACAGTACACAAAAGTACAACTAGTTATGCCATGTACTTATATGAATAATATTCCTAAGAGACTTTAAGTCTTTAACACCCACTTCTGTCAAACACTTTGAAGCACAGAACTTAGATTAAGAAAGCATGTGGCATTCCATTTCCAACTTTTCATCCCCCCAGAAGGCAAAGCACAACAATAACACATCTCTGAAATGCAAACTCCATTAGGTGCAAATTTCCAGAACACAAGGTCAACCTAGAAACACAGTTTTAAAATTCAACAAGTTCTCTTTTTAAATTAGTATGCTCAGTATATAATTTTCAAACACAATCTGAAGTGATTTGTCCAGCACTTATTCGTAGTCTCTTTCTCCTTCATAAAAAATATATTCACTGGTTTATGTTCAGTTTTCTGATTTTTCACATTTATTAGCTCAAAATATCTAACCTTAGGGCAGTATCTTTTCTTTCCCCATTTTGGAAGAGGAAATCAATTTCACCCAGATCTCATAAGAACACCGCTAGCAATACCATTCCCTTAAGTTTGAGCTTAGGGTAAATCTGAACAACTCAAAAGGGAGAAATATCAAATCCTCCCAAGAGTCGAGAATTAGTGCACTTCCTTCAAGCGATTTGTCACGTGAATACTGTAACTAGACACAGAAAGAGATAGTCATCCCAAGAACAAGATACTATTTTTGACTTTCTAACTCCGCCTGGGCACAAGGGAAACGCAGAGCGAGGTTGTCCCGGGAGAACTTGTGGACACCAAGGACTTTACACCGAACTTGAAAAGGGCACCACCTGCTTTCCACCCACATAAACCTCCTCAATATTTCGATCATCTCCTGAAAAAAAAAAAAAATCAGGGAATTATTTATAATGTGCATGTAGATCTTGATTGTCACCAGGAGGGATTTAAAAAAGAATCTGAAAGAAGAAATGCAAAAACCTGCCTCCTTTCTCTCGGGTTGTTACAGGGAGATGTGACCAACAGAAGATGCTGCATCTGATCTGAGGGACTGGGTTCTGAATTTTTCACCTAAGCATGAGATCCTCTCATATTATCATTCTTTTGACTAAGTGAGTGGTTTGCATTTCCAGTTCAATCAGAAAGGAAAAACTTGACATGCAAGGCAAGATGAACTGCAAGAACTAAGCATCACAAGAAATTCTACCTGTGTCTTTCCAATCTCAAATTCACTTAGGACTCTGGGCTCAATGCATGGAGTGCATGCTTGGTAGAGTATAATCTGCACTCTTTCTCTCTTGCAGCTAATAGAACTGAATGGGAACTTGGTGAGATTCCATACATATCACAAGTACCACATGCCAGGGTAGACTGAAAGTGGGAGGAAGACAGACCACCTTTCCTTTTTTGTTCTTCCATACTAGAGTCTAGAATAAATTTACGAGAGTTTAGGATAAATTTATATGACTGTATTCTAGGGGAGTAAGATCATATCAATAGCTCCTTTAGTATACCTTAAATGGGCTTGTTGTTGAAGAGTGAAAAACAAACAAAAAAACCCCCAAATGACCATACCTAAGATTCAACAGTGGAATGCAGAGAGTCATTACCAAGAAAGAGACAAAGATTTTATTTAGTATATTTACCCACCTAGATAAAGGAACTTCTGGATAACAGCCTAAAATGGAAAACAAAAGTAATAATCAGAAAGATTAGTTTGTACTTTTAGAAAAGTAAATTTATGGCCAGTTGTAGTTGGTAAAGCCCAGAAATATAAATTTATTTCTAATGCAAAATTTACTTCTATTAATAAAAAGAAATTTTAAGCAAAAAAGTTTTTACTTAAAAAGTACTCATGATTAACAAGTATATCCATTACCTGAAAGTTCTTAATGTATAAACTTGAAATGTATAAACTTGAAATCATCCATTACCTGAAAGTTCTTAATGTATAAACTTGAAATAAACTTAATGTATAAACTTAAATTACAGAAATAAAATAGCCAAAATTTTCAAAAGGTGTGTAAGAGAAATATCAAAAAGACTGAGATTTCTTTTTCAGAAATTCACTCTAATAAAGTAATAAAAGAATAAGCAACTTGAAAATAATAAACTGTTGACTTTATAATTCATAATCAAGCATCTTTCTTCTAAAAACCTCAATTTAATATATTTGTATCACATTTAGTCTCAATCATAAGTTAATTTATAAATGGTAACAGTTTCATGTTTTTTTACAAAAAGTCAATATCGTGTGTAGAATTATTACTAAAGAAGAACCATTTTATTTTATATATAGGAAAACATTTTATAAGAATGAGAGCAAAGTGAAAAACTCATTTTGTTATCATTAAGAAAATCAATATAGCATTGCAGTCAAAAGCCGGGATGTCAGTAAGTCGTGGGCTTGAATCCAAACTGTCTACTAATTACTCATTACTAACCAAGAGTCATCAGGTAAATCATTTAACCTCCCTTAAGCCTCTCTGCCCTATAAGTAATATGGCAATATTAATAGCACCTATCTCTCATAAGGGTATTCTGATAAGTAAACAAAAAAGATGTATGAAAGCTCTTAATTCTATGCCACCAAGCACATACAATGTTGAATAAGTACTGACTACACTATGGCTTCTTCTAACCATACATTCACATATAAAAATATATTTAAAATACAATTATCTTGTTAATGCCATTTTGTCCAATGTCACTGGTATGGAAATTATAGTAACTGAAGAACCAGAGCTTCCCTTTTAAGATTCTTCTGCATTTTAATGGTAAAATATTTTTATTTTTTCCCCCATAGGGATACTCTTGTGATTTTTTTCCTGGAAATAAATGCCTTTTGATCAACATTTTTACTTGCCTCAGCAATATTACCAGCAAAGTCCCCATAAAACAGGTCAATGGGAGAGTCAGATGCTTTAGGGTTGATCAGGAGGGCATCAAATTCTTTGCCCACTTCAAAGTTTCCAATCTCTCTGTCCAGCCCCAGGGCTACAAGATGGAATAAATTAAGAAATAGTATTTAGAGTCATCAGATCATACAATACCCCAGTTTTCAAGGACAGAATCTGCCAACATGCCACTAGAAAAAAATTAGTATCTTAATGGTGAGCTCTCTCATTATAGGTCAACTTCTACTTAGAGAAAGCAGAGTAAGCACATAGAGAATAAGAACAGTTGCCTTCATTATAATCATAATTCTGGTGATGTGTCTCTATTTCAGCTCTGTCTGTATATTTCACAGTCCAGCTGGTCTGTGATTTTTATTCATCTCTCTAAGAAGCATAATGATTGACATGATATCAATTTTCCCCCCTCCTAATCTCCCCCTAATACTCCAACTCCTTTCCTTGCCCTTTATATTCCTTTTGTTCTATAAAATAGCTGATAAGACCTATTGTCATAGTAGTGAAGTAAGCTGGAAAAAAATCATTTTCCCTTTGCATGTTTGCTAATGCAGGCAAAGGCAACACTTATTATAAATTCCTTAATCTATGAATACAACAAAATTCACTTCTGAAAGCAAAAAGATCCTCATAACTCGAGTTCTAACACTTTTGAAAGTCAACTAATCCTGTTTAACTTCAAAGAATTTCTGGTTGCCAGAGAAAAATGGGTTTCTAAAATAGAACTTAGTCAATGTTTATCAACTCAATCTATCTCAGTTAGAATTCATGTTCCTCATTGGACATTGAGGAAGAACATCTCTCATTTTTATGATTTAATTTCACAATAAGGGGTTATTGGCATTCCTGGCCAATGGAGATACTGAATCTAAAGTATCTCAAAGTCTGTCATGTGACTAAAGGGTGCACTGAGGTACCAGTGGAAACATGCAGAGGAGGAAAGTTAGTGGGAGTGCAGCATTATTTGTTTGAATTTTTACACGTGCTTATTGTATTCTGTACAGATACAGTCCAATGTGAAAACGCTGGGTCACACATCCCTGCCAGACAATATCTGCTGCATCATATTCTTTATAGATCTTCAGAAGATAGTTGGAAATGCTCTAGGCATGGACTTAGAAATCATACTTGGTCTTTAAAGATTATTCCAAGAGCAAGTTGTTTATTCTCAGAAAAGAAAAAGATATTTCATCTAAAGAATTCTTGTAGGAAGACAGGTGCAAAATAATTAAAAGTGTTAAAATAGTGGTTAAGTCATTTCTACTCATCACATGAGTAAGTATGAATGTAGTAGAGAGTCACCGGAAATTCTATTCTCCTTCACCAATTTTACTCTATTTTTTATTTGCTGTTGACAAGAAATACATTTTCTTTGTGTGTGTGTGTGTGTGTGTGTGTGTGTGTGTGTGTGTGTGTTTTAAAGAGACTAGGTCTAGCTACATTGCCCGGGGTTGTCTCAAACCTGTGGACACAAGTGATCCCCAGTCTCAGTTTTAAATCTTGGGTGATTTAAAACATGAAACTTCAGAAAATGAAATCCTATGGTTCAGGGCATGCAAAAAGCATGACTTCTACTTGTTTTTCCTGAAATATTCTTTGTGGTATACATGATAGTCCCAAACATTCAAAAAAGAGTCAAGTACATTCCCTTTCCACAAATACTCATGGCCTCTATCACTTTCCACTTCTAAGATAATAAATCCAGATAATAAATCAGATAATAAATTCACATCTTGAGATATCTGTATTTTACTTCCTACTAGCTACCTTAAGTTGCATGCTATACTCATTTTCATCATCCAGATTATACCATAATCCTAAATTACTGAAGGCAACATAACTGTCAATTTCTATTTCCCCCCCCCCCAAATATGGTTCCATATGTGAACTGGGAAAAACTAATGAATAATATTGTCATATTGACCAAGTACATTTTTATACCTTACTACATCTCAAAAGATTTGGGTAGTTAATATACATAAATAAACAAGATGTAGAGTATAAGCTGGATTTCTACAGAGGATACCACCAGTGAGTAAGAGACTGTACTTGACATCAGATTTATTTTTATACTCAAATCATGGCATGCCATGGCTTGAGCTCTGTAAGCCTCACTCAGTTACCCTGTTAGTGAAATGGAATTAATAAAGTAGTTGTGAGGATGAAATAACATGTACAGAAATCATTATCATTATAATTATCACTCGGGCCAATAGAGAGCCTGTTAAATGACTGAACAGAAAAAACCGATTACTTCAAAGAACTCATATGCCTACAGCCCATACAAATATCCATTAAAGCAATTGTGTATGAAACACTTCTGCCAGAGAGAACTTACTTATGGAGTGATGCCTCCACCACATGTCTGAACAGATCCTTTAGCTGCTAAGTTTGGAAAATGCTATGAGCTGCAATAGTTTTGGAAGGATGCTGAAGTGGCTACTATTGTGCACTTTCAGGAATAGCATTCAAGAACACAACCTGGTTAGGTGGAAGAGAGATGTCAAATTACCATTACCTTGGCTGCCTCCAAGAGTAGCTAGTCTGAAGATTTCCTTGAGGGTGAGGCTTTTCTCATTTACTTTATTAATTAAAAGGATATTGGAAACCATCACTGCTCTTCTGATTGCATCAAGCATGGATGAAGAATAACCACCAGCCACATCTAGGATAGATAAAATAGAGCCATACCCGTAAATCTCTAAGAAAATTGAATACTAGGTATGCAAGGTTGGTTTTTTGTTTTGTTTTGTGCTTTAGCAACATATAATCAATCTTTAATATATCTGAAAGAAGAGATAATATCTATAAATACAGAATATATACAGATTAACATTCAAAACCTGCTATTCATATCATGTGTGTTCCTGTATTAGTTTCTTAGGATCACTGCAATAAATCACCACAAATTCGGTGATTTAAAATAACAGAAATTTATATTCTCACAGATTGGGAGACCTGAGGTCTGATGTCAAAGTATTGACAAAGCCATGATCCTTAAGAAGCCTCCAAGGAAAGATCTCTCCTTGTTTCTTCCAGCTTCTCTTGGAGTTCTTGGTGAGTAGTCACAAAACTCCAGCCTCAGCCTCTTTCTTCAAATGGTCCTCTCCTTCTGTGTCTTTATGTATCTTTTTGTATTAAAACAACATTTGCCATCGGATATTGGGGCTACCCTAATTCTCAATATCATCTTGAAGTCCTTAGCTTAATTACAATCATGAAGAACTTTATTCCAAGTAATGTCACATTTACAGATTCTGAGTAGACATTTTTGAGGGTGAAACATTAAGGGACCATAATTCAATACAGTACAAACTCCAAATGGTTAACAAAGTTAAGAGAATTCTTATCTCTGAATATTCTCTGAACTCTCATGAAAATTATTTAGCCGCTTATGTTGTTATAAAGATAATTTAGATAGCATGAATATTTAATAATGTTATTTTTATTAACTTCATTTACATATCTATGCAATTTTGGGGGTACATTTTTATTAATCCATATGTGCACATACTTCACTTACTGTCTTCCAAAACTGAAAGCAGCTTACAGTTTGATGCTCTAAAAACATGTTCTAAATCTACTGTAATCAGACGAGACCTTTGAGAACTCAAAAAGCCATTTCTTTATGATAATTTTTCAGGAAAGCTTTTAGAATGAATTATATATTCTGAAAAATTAGTGTAATAAATGGGCAATACTGATGTAGACAGCTTTATATATTCTTAGCATCATTAAATGAAAAATTAGATTTTTAGTCATTTAAATAAAGTACCCAATCACAATTAAATTGAAACACTACCTTTGAAAAGAATGAATATTAATAGTGGCAATTAAATAAGCTTGTATAAATGAGTCTCAGCTAAGCTAGCATGTTTTATACAGGAAAATACATCTTTAGCTAACATAATATACTTTAAATTTCAAAGATTCCCCGTCATTTCTAGTCATATATTCATACATATATATAATTAATTGTTAGTACCTAACTACATAGATTGCAAAGATGAAAATACTCTAGAAAGTGGTAATCCTAGATTGTTATTCAACTTTGTGTTCAACTATCTTATATCTCCTAAGATAAAATTGTACGACAAAAAAATTTTTTTAGAGAGTGTTCTCTTTTAACCAGAAAAATATTGTCAGAGAATCCAGTTCTTTGCCAAGTTTTATTCATCTACTTAAGTTATTGGTTCATTTTACTACAATTACAAATAATAACCATCCATTAAATCTTTATTTTACCATAGCATCAAACTAAGAAAACAAATGCAATTTAGAAATAGTGCACACTAAGTTTTGGAACATTTTGTCTACTGCTTCTTTAATATTGCTATAATTTAGAATAATTTTTAATATAGAAAGAAACTGTTAAATGTAAAGGTAGAATAAAAATGCTGTCACTAGATGGCATGGAAACATATAGAATGGTGGGATGGAATGAGAATTAATGAACTTTCACATTTACCAGTGTAAATTTAGATTGAACTTAAATTTCAAAACAATGTGAATATAGATCGAAAGGAAACATGAAAAACAAAAACCACAATGATTTGTGATAATGTGAGTATAGGGGATTTAAATACTTGTAGTTAGACAAACAAGTCTTACAAAATATGACAGAAATTAATCTTTTACACATTCTAATCAAAACCGTCCATACAGAAAGAATAAGGATAGATTAGGAAATAATGTTATGCAATTTACTGAGAAAATTTTGAGAATTATCTCATGTTGCTGATTTATAGGAATATTTAATCATTCTATACTTTTTTGGCTGTTATGTTAATGAAGTAGTTCCAACAAAGTACAATACTATGTGAATCAAAGCATGAAACTTGGGTCACACAAATCCTGGTATTTCCTCAGGACCACTTGTATGTTAAACTATTCCTAATGTTCACCCTTAATGAGATTTCTACTGTGATGGTAACTTCTTAATCCTTTACTGCCTGGTGACTTCCTCCTCCTTCTATAACATATTTAATGCAGAACAAAAAGCTGTATGGTGGGATAGAAAGAGAATTAATGAGCATCCACATTTTACATGTCTTGTTTTAAACTGTAAATCTGATTTGTTTGCTTTGCTGATCTTTGGTAGGTTAGGTAGTATACCCATGAACATCAAACCATGTTGAACTGGGTATTTGCCCACAAGGGGATGGGTAAAACAACAACAACAACAACAACAAAACAATGGGAATTTTATTGAGAAATCGTTTTTTGAAATCCTTGCTTTCTTCTATCTGCTCACTGTTTCTAATACAAATTTTTCATGCTAGCAGTCTGCTTCCTCTACTTTTGTGTACACAGATGGCCAAACCCCTTCCAGAGCATTTACCCCATGACAGTTTGTGTACCCCTTGGTCATGCTAACAAGGGGACATAAGCTTATCAGAGAAACAAAATTATTCATTATTTATTATAAAATGATTGTGGCCATTTTGGATTTGACAGCAAAAGTCAAAATGAAACTCTACAGGATTTTTTCCCAACAACTTCCAGCTGTTCAGCTGTAGACACTAAAGGTAACAAAGGAAGAGGAACTGAGATAATCAAGAGCTGGGGTTTTTTAACATGAATGCAAAGAAAAGGAGAGAGACAAGAGAAACAAGTTTCCAAGGGAATGATTATCATGATGTACTCTGACATCTAAAATGGTTAAACTAGGAAGGATATAATGGAGCTTGAGAAAGCATGGAATCACTGGATTAAAATCTACAAGGTAATTAAATAACTGCTGTTTGGGGACTAATGGAACAAGTCAGGAAACAGCCCTATAAGAGACTGTATCCATGTATGTTGAATTCATAGGTTTTGTCTATATAAATCTGTATCATATTCTTAAGTTTTTCCTTCTGATTACCGGTTTTTGGTTATTTTGTTATGTTTCTTGCTTTTTCATATTTTGATAGGAGGTATCTTATTTTTATATGAAATTCTACAAGTAGTTACCACTAATATGTCATACTGTGGTGTCAAAAGTAAAATATGATGTGCAGTTCCCTGTTTTTCTTAGACAAGGAACTTTATACACTTGGAGTTTTGCTACCACTTGCCAAATACATCTTCCTCCTGATCTCATACATAAACCATAACTTCTTGGGTTTTGTTAACAAAGTCATAAAATAGAATTCTTTACTATTTGAAAAGTTCTTTCTTGCAAAGCGCACATATATATTATGATAAAACACTGAAGATGTTCAATTTATATAAGGGAACATTAAAATTCAAGGCTCTAATATTAAGTTTCAAAAAAATGTATCATATTTTCAGGTTCCAGGAACTTCTTCCCAGTCAAAGGGAAATATCTTCCTTATTGATGCTGATATTTTGATTTTGTTGTTGCTGTTGTTTATACGCTGGTAGTTGTTGTTTATTTAGACTATGTTTTGAGAGAAGTTTAACGTCCATGACCATCTTTTATAAAAGGTATTGAGATATTACTTTTTAAATTGTACATATTTCCTCCTGAGCTATACTTTTGATTTTTCTTTATTTTTTAAACTTCTTCACAAGTCTTCGATCATTTTACTATTTTCACTGATTTTGTCTTTCCTTTTTATTCTATTATACCATTACTTTCTTATATGATATCCTTTATTTTGCTTCACTAGTCACTGATTGATGCATATTTTCAAGTAACTTTTTTTTCAAAAGTTTCATGGGGAGACTATTTTCTAGGTCCGTGTATATCTGAAAATTTTGTTGTCATCACACAGGATGGAGATTCTGGTCTAATACAGTACTCTTGAGTAAAACTACTTCCAAATCTTTTCTGGCTCTTGGCATTTTTTGGAATAGCAAATCACGTTGATTTTTTTTCCCTCAATGATAACTGACTTCCCACCCCCTTGCCTCAATGTTTTAGAAATTTTTCTTTTTCTTTGTAACTCAAATATTTTGTCATAACAAGTTCAATTATAATTTAGTTAAAACAGGCTATATATAGTCTTTCAATATGATATACAGTTCTGAAATTCAGAAAATGTTTACCCTTCGAAGCTCTGATTTTAACTTTTGTTGTTCTCGCTCCTCCATGTAGAAGATCCCATGTGTTCTGCTATGGTTTCTGCCCTTCATGTATATCATTGTCAAACACACCTCTTGATCTTTGGTCAACTTAGTTTCCCACATCACCACTGATGTAATTTTCTGTACAACAGTTGTATTTCTCACAGCTTCCTACATTCTCTGTTGTTTTTCTTGTAGTATAATTAAAATAGTATAAAATGCACAGGACTCTTAGGTGTTCAGCTTGATGAATGTGAACAACTGTGTATTATCATTGCACTAATTCCCCCGCCCCCCTCCTCAGCCCATAGCAAATTCTCCTGTGGCCCTTTCCAATCAATTCCTACTCTTAGCCCACTCCCAGTCCTTGGTGAACATTCTCTGACTTCTATCAAAATAAATTCTGTTGAGCCCTGAACGTCATACGTATGGAATCATATATTTTCTTTTCTGTGCTGTTTTTTACTTAACAACTTTTATATGAATTTTTATTTTTATTTTTTGATGCTAAGTATTACTCTATTATATAACTATGCCTTCCTTACTTTGCAATCTAGCCTCCTGTTGGCAGATGTTTGGATAATTTCCAGTTTTTGTCTGTTATGAATAAATCTAGTAAAAACATTTGCATGCAACTCTTTTTGCAATTATATGTATTCATATCTCTACCCAAATGGGTAGACAGCCCCAAATGGGATTATTAAGTCATGTGTAGATGCATATTTAATTTCATAAGAAACTATCAAACAGTTCTCCAAAAGAGATGGACTGTTTGCCTTCCCTCTTATAATGTATACAAGTCTACATGCTTCTTATTTTATTTTTTAAAATTTTCTTCTTCATTTTTAAAATGCAATTTTCCTTTATGACTCTTGGTCTTTTCATAGCACCATGTCTTCTTATACTCCAAGGAAAAGGTCATGGCAATTTTCTTCTGAATGATGAATTTTTCAAAGTGGGTTTTCCCTATCTAGTACTGGAGTAAGTCCAGATGAGTCTACACTTGTTAGTGACAGGATAAATAAGCCACTCTAAGACCTGCTTGCTGCCCATGGTGTGAGGTTAAATAATCCTTTAAAGTCTACAGGTGAAGGGCAAGTTGACACATAAAGAATGTATTTTGGAAATAGTGGAGTATAGAGTGGCTATTGCAAAAGAGACTATGTAAAATACAACATTCTCCCTTAGCTAGCAAACACATATTTAATCACACATTTGACTCATACACCAAAGCTGTTCTTTCCCTTTTGAATCAATCTTTATTGACTAACAAGACTCCAACTGCTAGTCATGTACAACACACATGCTAACCACCTTGAAATCAAATTTTTTCCATTTAAACTTCAAAACCAGCTGGTAAGATAGATATACAATTATTGCTCTTATTTTTTTTTAATTCATTTTATTGATTTATCACAATTGTGCATTAATTGATCCCTCCTCCTCCCTCCATATCCTCCTCTATATCCCCCTTCCTCCTCCCTCCATATCACCCCTCTGTATCCCCCCTTCCGTCACTCCTCCCATTTTTCTGCAAATTGTTGTTTGGTTAAGTTGATGTTTAGTTGTTGGTTGTTTGGCCTGTTGTTCTCTTCCG
>PVHY01026934.1:0-16758 GCA_004024945.1 Uropsilus gracilis
TTTTTTTTTTTTTTTTTTTTTTTTTTTTTTTTTTTTTTTTTGAGACTAGGTCTCGCTATTTTTGCCCGCGGAACCACAGGCTCATGTTGCCCGGAGTACCACAGACTCCAGCAATCCCCAGTCTCAGCTTCTCAGGTAGCTGGGATTACAGGAGCGCACCACCACGCCCAGCTAATTTTTTTGGAACTAGGTCTTGCTACGGGCCCCAGGCGGGACTCGAACCGCGATCCCTGGCCCCGGCCGCTTCATAGGCTGAAGCTTACAGGCACGAGCCACTGTGCCCAGCGATGTCCAGAATATTTCTATTGTGTGTGTATTCTTCCGCCTAATTTGTCAATCCTTGAATATAGTCCCACGGAATACATAAGTGTTGACTATTTTCAAAACCTTACTCTGGGAAATGCTTTTTGAAAGAAATATATTTGCACACGTGGGAAAAAAGAAACAAATTACAGGGATAATTTTGAATATCAAGAGAACTTTCCAGAATTCAAAAATGATGTCAGATGATTGATTAAAGAACCTATAAAGAAATACTGACCAGAGACATTTTAAAAAAGAAACTGCAGTCCTTATCAGAGAGGAAACTGACCATCAGATGGCCTTCAAAGAAATAAGACTCTGCTCCAGGACAGTCTTAATCCCCACAGCGGGAGCTGGGAGACAGTGGGTGACAGGTAAAGTGCTAAAGGAATACAAGATTAAGCCTAGGATTTATATCAAAACGATTGTTTCAAATGTGTTGAATTTTCCTAAGTTCACTTTCAATTTTGCCTTCATTTCTAAGATGACTTATCTTTTTCCTTCCATTATTTTCTTAGGGTCTGCCTGCTTCAACTCTTGTTAATGTCTCGTGATTATGTTCCTTCATCCTTTCTCTGTTTAGTGGTCTTGACTTGCATAAATAGCTGTTTAATTCAGCTTTTAAAATATCATGTCCAGATATTTAATCATAACTTTAATCTATGGCAATATTTTTCTGATTAGTATTTTTAGTGTTCAGTTTTATTTTTCTATCTTCCCTCCAAAATGGCATATACTATATGCTGGCCCTTCTCGACTCATTTTCTTGAGGCACCTAGCAAAGTTCTCCTGGATCAGTTATTTCCAAAATGCTTGTGTGCAAGAAGGACTGGAATTGTCTTTAAAATTCAGAGTTTTGTGCATTGTTCAGTTTTTACTTGGTAATAGTTTGTTCCTCCTGTATCCCAAGCACAATGTAAAGTCTGTGGATACTCTTCCCATGGTTCAGAACTAAGGATTTAAGACTTTTTCTTCTGGGTAAGTTGTCCACCATTAAGAAGTGTAGCCTACTAGCTCCTTCTGCTATTGGAGCCATGTCATCCTGTATTTCCTCTCAGTACTTGATAGCAAGGGCATTTGGCAGTGTTTCTCACTAATTTGTGGCATAGTTTTAGAGCTGTCTCCTAGTTTCCCTCACAAATGTCCTCTTGTTGGTTTTGATGTCTACAAAAGTAGGGGGAAATAGCTATTTTACATTACCATCTTCACATTGAAATTCAGTACAACTATCATTTAAATATGAGGATGAAATAAATAGACTGAAGTCTTTGAGAGTCGCCACACAGATTCTCTCAAAAAGTGACATCACCCAGGAGAAAAATGAAAATGAAAGTACCTAAGATATGAGAATTAAAGAAAGAACAGTAATCAAACTTCAGATTTCCCATGACAGCAACATGGTGTGTCTATAAGAGCTATGTGGGTGGTCCTTTGGGGCTGGGAACCTGCTCTTTGAAAATGCAGCATTTGAGATCATACTTCCTCTTTTGATAGGCACTAGGGTTACAGGCCCCTTACAAGTATACACTGTCTTGTCTTTATATACTTGGGATGTTGAACAGAGTGAGGGGTTATTTAACTACTACTCATGAATGAAGTCATGTAGAATATAAAGTAACTAGGTCACCCAGCTCCCAATTTCAGTGTCCTCACTCTTCTAATGCACCATTGCTAAAATGAAAAGACATAAGTATCATCTAATATTCCTCAATGATCGAGCATATGACTCTCAAATTTTGGCCCAAGAAACAAGATTTCAATTTGAATTCTCATGCTTTCTGGGTAAGTTAGTGGTTGGTAAGAGTTGCTTTCTGTATCAGTTATTCATTTTTTATTTATTTATTTATTTATTTATTTATTTATTTATATTATTATAAAGTTTATACTGGTTGACAATTTAGGCCATAGACATGTACATGAAAATTCCATAAAAGGGATGAGTATGTGGGGGGGTTAGGAGGGGTGGATATGGGAGGGAGTGGTCAGGGAGGGAAGGTGGGGGTCCCCAGGGAATACAAAGATGTGAAACACATATATAAAAAAATTAATTAATTAAGAAAAAAAAGGAATCAGTACAATTTCTACACTGGGGAGAAGCAGCTCTCCTGTCCGCCTGGCACTATGCAGACAGTTATTCATTACTGCAGAAATCTGACCAGAGGGATTTTTTCAGGCCGGTTGGGATGGAAGAAAGGAAGAGGTAATGACAGTGGCCTAAGTTTCTGGATCTTTAGCTTTGCAGTGAAGGGAGGGGGCTTGGGGAGTGGGGATATAGGTCACTTCTTTAAATTGTGAAGACCTACTTACTCAAACATTTACTTATTGTCTTGCTCTTGGGTCCATCTCATTTTCCTCCAGTCTCTAGTATCTCTTGCAAGACTGCAAGTCTGATAACTTATTGGCCACCAACCACTCTCTCTCTGCCCAACCCCTCCCTACTCAAAAAAAAAAAAAAAAAAAAAGGAAAGGAAAAAGTTAAATTTCTTTTCATCCACTAAGGCATTGAGGTTATGAATTTAAATTTTCATTTTTCCTTTCTTCCTAGAAACCACAAATACCCTGCAAGAGGGTCTGTTCTGCTTGTTTTGGAACTGAAGACTTTTAAAATATTTGATTCCAGTCTCCTACTCAATTGTGAGTCTAGAGCTCACAGCCAAGTGCAAAATAATCTGGAAAGGATGGTGGGGTGAAAAATATGTTGGCTGAGTCCTCCCTACTGAGTAGTGGACAACATTCCTTGTTACAGATCTGAACAAATGTGTAAGTCTATGGTTCGCAAGGAGACAAAGTTTTCCTTCGGAATAATTTGTGATGTATTTCCAAGTCACCATGAGACCACGGTGGAGAAATTAGCTTTCCCACTCTGCGTTGAACAGAAGATAGTGCTGGGGTCCTGGAAATGTCAGAAATCACTGCAAATGTCAGTGTCAGTGGGAGGAAAATTCACATAACTTTCTCCATCTACTTAAAAAACAAATTTAAATAATGACTTTAAATGGACTTGGCCAAATGACATACTAGAAGATTGTGCCTCATGCCACATGTTAAACAGATATTTGAACAATGCTGTATGTCCTTCATAAAGCAAAACTAAGTATCTAATACAGTTAACACATAAATACATATATCAGTGATATGCAATTAGTGATAATGAGCGTATATTTAGCATTTATAATTCACAACTTTCACTTAAAATATATTCAAAACAAATGCCAGAGGGAATTCCTTATTACTAGACGATATTAGCAGAGAATGGCAAATATGTAGATTCTGGTGACAGATATGCTCCCCCACCCCTACACCCCAGAGGTTCAAGTGATCATGAGATTTAGCCCATAGCAGGGTAACAACCTGGTGAAGAAATTAGACTGAGAATCACAGTATCAGGGTCAAGGTGTGTGACCTTGAGCAAGCAGTCTTTTGTTTTTTCTATTATAGCCAATAATCTACCAGGAAATATGGAATATAATGTCAGTAGTAGGTACTCCACTAATGTTTTCCACATTCTGGGACAGCTAAACATACTTTGAGAGAGGGCTGGAATTTGGGGCTAGACTGTTTTGAGGCTACTATGATGAGGCAGTTCTATTGACTTTTGGTGTGAAGATTCAATGAGGATTACTGAGAATACATTCTTTCTCTCCTTTTTCACCCTACACTCTATTATCAGTACTGTTATCAAGACTATACCTGGAATTTGTTAACTGACAATTTAACAAAAAATGTTCAGTTTTTATTTTCTTTCATTTTGTGTGTGTGTATATATATATACATATATATGCATATATGTATATGCGTGTATATACACACACATATATATATATATAAAATTACTGTGTACCCCAGGGTTTTCCCATTTCCTTAACACCTGTTAATCATCTTATTCTTTTGTGCCCTCTGTCTCCCCTGTTTTCTTCCCCCTCCTCCTCTTTTACTCTGTCATTCAGTTCTGTTGGTAGTTTCTAATTTTTCTTATTCATTTGTTTGTTTTCTCTTATATTCTTCATATAAGTGAGACCATCCTATATTTCTCTTTTTCTTTCTGGCTAATTTCTGCTAATATGTGTCATTCTAGCTCCATTCATGTTGCTGCAAATGACATATGTTTGTCTCCTTGGTTGATGCATAGTATTCCATAGTGTATATATACCACTTTTTTTTTTTTAGCTATTCAGCAGTTTTGGGGCATTTGGGTTGTTTCCATATCTTGGCAGTTGTAAACAGAGCTGCAATAAACATGTGTGTACAGTGTCCTTTTAAATTAGTGTTTTCATGTCCTCTGGGTAGATTCCCAGTAGTGGGATTGCTGAGTCGAATGATAATTCCATTTTCAATTGTTTGAGGGTCCTCCACACCAGTCTTCCATAGTGGTTGAACCAGTTTGCACTCACACCAGCAGTGTAAGAGAGTTCCTTTTGCTCCAGATCCGCATCAACACGTGTTGTTGTCATATATATATATATATGCCATTCTTACTGGTGTAAGATGGTATCTCAGTGTGGTTTTAATTTGCATTTCCCTGATTATTAATGATGTGGAGCATTCTTTCAAATATGCCTATTCGTCATCTGCATTTTCTCTTTGGTGAAGTGTCTTTTTAGTTCTTCTCACCATTTTTTGACTGGGCTTTTTGCTTTGTTTTTGTTGAGTTGTATGAGCTCTTTGTGGATCAGACCCTTGTCACTTGTCTGGAGGGCAAAAATTTTCTCCCAGTTGGTTGGGTTTCTTTTTGTTTACTCTTTTGCTGTATAGAAACTTTTTAGTTTGATGTAGTCCCAGCTGTTTAAGTTTTCCTTCATTTTTTTGCCAGCTGTAGCTGTTTACAGAAATGGATTTCTGAAGTGAAATTCATGGAGCGTTTTGCCCAGATTTTCCTCTATGTATTTTATGGTTTCAGATCTCACATTCAAGTCTTTTATCCATTTTGAGTTGATTTGTATACAAGGTGTGAGGGTGTTATCTTCGTTTTTTTTTTTTTTTTTGCAAGTCGTGATACAGTTTTCCCAGTACCATTTACTGAAGAGACTGTCCTTGTTCCAGTGTATGTTTTTTGCCCCTTTGTCGAAGATTAATTGACCATGTGGTGTGTGGTTTAATTTCTGGGTAATCAACTCTGATCCAGTGATCTGTTTGTTTTTGTACCAGTACCGCAGTGTTTTAATTATTATGGCTTTGTAGTATAGTTTGAAATCTGGGATTGTAATACTTCCATTCTCTCTTCTGTTTGTCAAGAGAGTTTTGGCTACTTGGGGTCTTTTGTTGTTCCATATAAATTTCAGCAATTTTTGTTCTATCTCTTTAAAATATGTCATTGGAATCTTAACTGGAATTGCATTGAATCTGTAGATTGCCTTTGGTACTACTATATCCACTTTGATAACGTTGATACTTCCAATCCATGAACAGGGAATGCCTTTCCATTTTTTAACATCTTCTATTTCTTTTAATAATGTTTTATAGTTTTCTTTGTATAGGTCTTTTACTTCTTTTGTTAGGTTTATTCCCAAGTATTTAATTTTCTTTGGTGCAATGGTAAATGGAGTGGTATTTTAATTTCTTCTTCTGATTGATTCTTTGCATATATGGATGCTATTGATTTTTGCGTGTTGATTTTGTATCCAGCTACCTTACCAAATTGGTTTATTATTTCAATCAGTTTTTCTGTTGATATTTCTGGGTTCTCTACATAGAGAATCATATCATCCGCATATAATGATAAATTTATTTCTTCGTTCCCTATTCGGATTCCTTTTATGTCTTTCTCTTGTCTTATTGCCCTAGCTAGGACTTCCAGGACTATGTTGAAAAGGTGTGGAGAGAGTGGGCATCATTGCCTGGTTCCAGATTTTAACTGAAATGATTTGTTTTTCCCAGTTGAGGATAATATTTGCTGTGGGTTAGTCATATATAGCTTTTATTATATGGAGGTATGTTCCTTTTATACAAATTTTTCCAAGGTTTTCATCATGAAAGGATGCTGAACTTTATCAAATGCTTTTCCTGCAGCTATTGATATGATCATATGCTTCTTTCTCTGTTGATGTGATGGATTGATTTTTGGATGTTGAAAATCAACATCCCTGTGCCCCTGGGGTGAATCCCACTTGGTCATGGTGGATAATAGTCCTTTTTATGCACTGTTGAATTCAGTTTGCCAGGATTTTGTTTAGAATTTTTGCATCTGTGTTCATTAGGGAGATTGGTTTTATAGTTCTCTTTCTTGGTGCTATCTTTGGTCTTGGAATTAGTATGTTTGCTTCATAGAATGTATTTGGGAGCTTTCTTCTCAATTTTTTGAAAGAGTTTTAATAGTACAGATGTTATTTCCTCTTTGAATGTTTGATAGAATTCATTTGTGAAGCCATCCGGACCTAGGCTCTTGTTTTTAGGGAGAGTTCTAATGACTGCTTCAATTTCATTGCTTGTGATTGACCTGTTTAAGCTCTCTATTTCTTCTGTGTTCAATTTTGGATGACTGTTTTGATCAAGAAATCTGTTCATCTCCTCCACGTTGTTATATTTGTTTGCATATAGATGTTTGTAGTAGTCTAGTTATCTTTTGGATTTCTGCTGTGTCTGTTGTAATATCTTCCTTTTTGTTTATGATCCTGTTTGAGTTTTCTCTTTTCTTTGTAAGCCTTGTGAAGGGTTTATCAATTTTATATTTTTCAAAGAACCAGCTTTTGGTTTTATCTTCTTGATGGTCTTTTTGGTTTCTATTTAACTCTGCTTTTATTTTTGTTATTTCTTGTCTTCTGCTGGGTTTTCAATTCTTTTGTTGCTCTTTTTCTAGGTCCTCAAGTTAGGGGATTAGAGTATTTCTTTGGGCTGTTTCAATCCTTTTTATTTGGGCCTGTGTTGCTATGAACTTTCCTCTTAATACTGCTTTTGCTGCATCCCACACATTTTGGAATGCTGTCATCTTTGTTGTCTCCATGCATGTTTTAATTTCTTCTTTGATTTCCTTTTACCCAGTGATCTTCCAAAAGCCTGTTGTTCAGTTTCCATGTATACTATCCTTATTTTCTTCTCATTTTTGATTTCTAGTTTGATGCCTTTATGATTGCAGAAAATGGTTGGTATTAATCTTTGTGTATTTATTCAGGTTTGCCTTGTGGCCTAATATATGGTAAATATTAAAGAATTGAAAAGAAAGTATATTCTATTCCTTGGGGGTGCAGTGTCCTGTAGATATCTATTAGGTCCATTTAATAGATCTTCTTTTAAAGCTTTTGTCTTTGTGTAGTTTGTTTTGTTGATCTGTCCTGGTAAGAGTGGTGTGTTAAAATCTCCTACCATATATGTATTCTCACCAATATTTTTCAGTTCTGTTAGTAGTTTTTTTGTGTGAATTTTGATGCTCCCTTGTTAGGTGCATATATGTTGATTATAGTTATATCTTTTTGGTGGATTGATTCTTTAACCATTAGGTAGTGGCCTTCTTTATCTTTTGTTACTTTTTTTAGTTTGAAGTCTGCTCTGATATAAGAATGGCAACCCCTATTTTTTGTGGGGGCCATTTGCTTGTAATGTAGTTTTCCAGCCCTGTACCTTCAGTCTATGCTTATCCTTAGAGATCAGATGTATTTCTTGGAGGCAGCAGAATGTTGGTTCTGTTTTCTGATACAGTTTGCAACTTTATGTCTTTTGATTGCTGAGTTTAGACCTTTGACATTTAGAGTGATTATTGATATTTGAGATACTAATGTTGGTTTTCTGGTGGTCATTTTGAGATTTTGATTTGGTTCTTTGTTTTGTTTGTTCTATTTGTTCTTAAGATTTTGATCATGAGGCCTCTTGCAAAATTTCTTGGAGTGGAAGTTTAGTGGTAGCAAATTTCTGGAGACTTTGCCTGTCAGAGAAGGTTCCAATTTTTCCTTCATATAGGAAGGTCAGCTTTGTAGGATAGAGTAATGTTGGCTGGCATTTTTTTGTCTTGGAGTTTTTTTTTAATATGTGACTGACTCCATTCTCTCCTTGCTTGGAGTGTCTCTTCAGAGAAATCTGAGGTCAGCCTAATGGGTTTTCCTTTTTAGATTATGTTTCTTTTCTCTAGTCATCCTTATTGTTTTTTCCTTATCTTGGTTTCTAGGAAGTTTTACAATGATGTGTCTTACTATGGCTTTTCTTTCTTTAGTTTGCTGTCCTTTTTGCTTCCTGTATGTCTATTTTCATTTCTTTCTTCAGATTTGGGAAGTTCTCTTATTATTGTATTAAAAAGCCTTTCCATTCCCATGACTCTCTCTCCTCCTTCTGGGATTCCGATTACTCTATTTCCTCATTAAAGAATCTGACATATCTCTGAATTTTTCTTCAGTCTTCTTTTTCTCTTTTTCTTCATCTTATCTCAGTATTGAGTTGATTCATTCTTCTGTTTCTTCTAATCTGCTTCCAAGGCTTTCCCCTGCATTTTTGAGCTCCTCTATTGCAATTCTTAAATCCTGGGTTTCCTTCAATTTCATTTTTAGGAATTAATTTTCATTCCTCAGCTCATCAATTAAGTTATACTTGTTGGTTTCTTTTTTATATTTTTCTACTTCACTTATCTGTTGAAGTGCTTTTATCATGTTGATTTTTAAGTCTTTGTCGGAAATAGATGTCATCAATATCTTCCTTGGTGTTTTCTGGAGACTGTCTTTTCTTTGGTGGTGATGTACTGTTACCCATAGGGCTTGCTTGCATGTCTACAGTTTCTCTCCTTAGTGTGCTTTGCTTTGGGGCTTGTGTGACATATTGAGCAACCATGGCGCTGGTATTGGTCAGTATGTTGATTGTTACGTTATCCAGATTGTGAGTAAATCTGAACTATTGCAGCACTGGCGCCAGTGACTTCCCAGCTGACCTGAGAGGGGTGGGGACAAGTTCATATGAGGCCCCTGGGTAATAGGTCTGTCCAGGGGGTGGGCTGTGATGGTGGCACAGGGCAGGGGTCACCAAGCTGGCTTGGCGCGTGGTGGTGTGCCTTTCTGGCTGACCTGAGAGGGGCAGGGGCAAGCTTAGATGAGCCCGCTGGGTGCTGGGTCTGTCCAGGGGATGGGCTGTGATGGCAGTGCAAGGCAGGGGTCTCAAAATGTTCACTTTAGATGGTGGTGTGACTCAGAATGCTCAAACTGGAAAACTTGGAGTCATCTTTTATTTCTTTTCCTCTTCCCTACCATTAGGTCACCAACATTTTCAGTTTCTTCCCTTTTCACTAGTGCAACAGCTTTCTAAGTGGCCTCCAGCTTCTAACCCTTATTTACCATTACTTTGTGTAATTTTAAGAAAAATCACTTTCAGCTGGTGATCTCCAATTAAAGACAAAGTAAACCTAGATCCTGGAGCTTAAGACTACCTACAATCTCACCTCAATGCTCTAATTTCATCATTATCTGTTTTACCATTATCATAAAATAATTTCAAGTTCTTTATTTTAGTAAGGTTGATATACCTACCACCCTCCTAATACACCAACCCTGGCTTTTTTGTTAAAATGGGTTTTCTATGGGAGTAAACATTTAAAGATTTTCACAGGATTAAGCAAATTTTGCAAACTCTTCAAGATCTAAATGAAGCTTATTTTTTTCTCAGTCTTCCTTTACCATTTGATTTCTTAATCTAAGCTTCTATGATACTCATTGTCTATTCCCCACATTTTGCTTAGTAAAGTGATAAAACAACCTTGAAATTAAACCAAATGCTTTCATGTTTCTATGCTATCTATAGATATTATATCAAGTAGTAAGCTCCTAGCCAAGGTCACTCAAGGATTTTCCCAATTTTTGTTCTTCAAATTATTAACCTTAAATTAATTGAACCTACAAGCATTTTAAGTTTCTTTTGCCTATAAGGATGCCTGCCCTGTATTAAGGGTACAAAGGACAACCATCTTGTATTATCAAATAACATTCATAAGAATTTACTTCTATATTTGAATAACAATTGAATATCTGGGATAGGTGACACAATTTTCCTTCTTGCTTTATTATTTTGTACTTTTGAACTTCTATGTTAAAGATTTATAATCCGTTACCTTATGAAAACTGGAGAAGTTAAAATATTAACGAACAATTTTGTGCAAATAGAATTTGCTATTTTTAGACTTAGAAATTTTTATGCATTAAATCAGGACTTTGTCTGAATCTTTCACACATTGTAGCACTGACACTTAAAAAAAAGAGAACAAATTCTGTGACCATCAGGATGTTCTTTAATGCTAGTCTGCCTAAGCACTAAACACAACAATCAAGGCAGGTGACTTGTACAAAGTATCAGTGACAGAACACTCAGCTCTCAAAGAGTTAAAATGTTCTTACATGGAGGGAGGTATTAATGAGTAGTGAGGAAGTGCCTATGTATACGTTCAAATTATTTATAGGCTAGAAAATGTTCTCATCTAAGGGCTGGGGGAAAAAAGTTGGCCCAGAAAGGAAGAACCATAACCAGTGCAAGATTTACAAACTCCATCAAGTTCAAATATAAGGTTAAAAACCAAGTAAATATTTTTTAGTTAAAAAACTGAATTTCAAAAACTAAAACTTACCTATCAGTATTTACCAGTCTCGCTTTGTTTTTAGAGATCTTATATAGGCATTCAAGATAAAAATAAATGAAAGTGGCAAAGTTTTAAGGAACATATGACAACTTAGGATGTGCTCTGTATTTTCTTGGACCAATGTTTAAAAGATGGGTTGTCATGTTTTCTCTTAAATGTTTACACATCCAAGCAAATGCTTACATATATCAGCACATAGTATCCTATGTAAGAACATACTATTTAAAAAATGAGGAATCATGAAAGAGGAAAAAACCTCTAGTCTGAATATTATAAATTGTAGTTTATAATAAACAGAATCCTTCCAATCTTCACCCATAACCAACCAGGATAAATAAGTGAATTCTAACTGCTAAGTACTTAAATGAGATTTACAATAATTCCTTACTTTCCTACAACTTTCTGCCTTAGCAAGTACCAGTTTCTTGTGACTTTTTACAAGCTCCAGTGTCCACATACTCCAATAATTTATTATCTATATGATTTCATACATAATTAATATTAAACATTATTTCTCTAACAAAATTTAAAGTGTACATTCAATGTAGACAAGTTCTAATCTTAAAAAAGATACTTGATCTGTTTTCTTCTGTATTCATTTCTCCAGAAGATCAGTCCTTAAAGACTTCTGGAGTCTAGCGATATTGGCATCTAGTGCTGCCAGGCCATTTTGGAAGTCTTGTTCATCACGAGATGTGAATGTTGAAAATGAAGAGATGCTCCAGTCAGATGTCAGGTCAGAATTCAAAAAACTGCCATCAGAGATGGCACTGCCTTTCACTTGAATGCCTCTGCTCCGACAGGGTGAGGGGCCCAGATAAGCGACAGGCTCCTGCAGCACCTCAGCAGCAGCTGGGATCTTGTCAATGGCTTCCTGTATTATCTTCAGAAGCTGCTTGTCCTCCAAATCAGCTGTTCCACAAAGTTTCTCAGGTTTATCTTCTGCTTCCTTTCTGGAATAGGAACCAACTCTAGATGTACAGAGTTTATTTCCTTTGTCTGAGGCAAGTCCACTGCTGCTGACAAGTTGTGGGGGAACTACACTAATGTGTGGTTGAGGGGGTAATGTCTTTGATAGTGATTGGTTTTTAGAAGTGCTTCTAGCAAAGGGAATGTAAATTGTGTTATCCAAATTACATTCATCATTCACTAAGGTTATAATATTGTTTCCCTCATCAGAATCCTGTTTTGAAAGTGTAGAAATAATTCCAGGGGGTGATATTTCCTCTCTGCTCCTAGAGGTACTATGTTCGGAACCTTTGGAGGGCAGAGCATTTTCAAAGGGTCTATCTGGCACATTTTCCTCATTGTTTATTTTAGAAAGTGGTTCTAAATGTGTGTAAGTATCATCTGTTTCTAACTTATTTAGATAACTCATTATGGAAGTGTGAGCAGGGATTGGGTCATGCTGAGGTTGCTTGTCATAAATGTTGAGAAGTGATTTGGTAAGATTATTCCCAGGCTTGCAGCGAGCACTGTCCACACTAAGATCTGAGAGCAGCTCCGTCATACTGCTCTGTAATGTTCTGTTAAGAAGAATTTAATACACTAATTATTCTTATACATTTATTTTATATGTAGACCTCATCTTTAAAAGAAAGGACTCGAGGTAAACACCTAGGTCTTACTATGGAAAAAGTACTAAAAACATTTTAAAAACAGGATATGCTATAGAAAGAATAAACTTAAATGAATTATAAAAGATCCTGGTCTGCATCAAATCTAATATTATTAATATATCAAATCTAATATTACTATTATATCTAAAAATAGAAATTCAGAAATTTTTTCTTTCTTTTTTTTTTTTTTTTGAGACCAGGTCTCGCTATTTTTGCCCATGGAACCACAGGCTCACATTGCCCGGGGTACCACAGACTCAAGCAATTCCCAGCCTCAGCTTCCCAGGTAGCTGGGATTACAGGCACACACCACCACGCTCAGCTGTTTTTTTGGGACTAGGTCTCGCTACGGAGCCCAGGTGGGACTTGAACCGCAATCCCTGGCCCCGGCCGCTTCATAGGCTGAAGCTTACAGGCACCAGCCACCGTGCCCGGCAGAAATTTTTTCTTTTAAGGTTTGCAAAAAAAAAATGGCTGCCATTTGTGCATTCCATTAAAAATTAAGTTATCTCTCTATTCATAATGTACATGTCAAAGGGACACTGGAACAATACTAGAAAAAAGAGTTATCTGGCAAAATTATGCATAAACAACAGCAAGGTATGAGGAAAACTGTGCTAGAAGGGAAACCAGATACAGTTTAAAATCAGATTGCAGTAGAATCAAATCCTAACACTATAACTATCTGGGATCTTCACTCAATCTTTCTAAATTACAAGTTCTTCAACTGCAAAATAAAGATGCCTATGTCTGAATTACAATGAACATCAATTAAGATCAAACAATAAAATAAAAGGGTAGTGTTTAGCACCAACTCAAGCTATCTGGGAGAGTTGACTGCAGCCTTTATTAATCAGCAGACTTTATTACTAACATCATTTTATATGACACTCTTAGTCTATTTGAATTGAATCACAGTATTGCATTCTGATTAGAAAAAGAAACACTAATTTCAAAAATGATACAAAGGATATCAACAGGTAATTTTAAATAATTGCAACTAGTCAATAAACATGTTTTAAAAGTTCAACTATTAATCAGGAAATTCAAAATTTTAAAATGCAATTTTTGGTTTGCCTACCAAATTAATAGCATAATACCCACAATTAGAGGAACACGGATCAGGGCATATATGTTGGTATAATTCTTTTTAGAAACAAAATAGTAATACACTTTAAATATTTCTGTAAACCATACCTGTTGACCCACGAGGAATTTATCCCATTGATATAAACCAAATCACTATGCACAAAGATATATATTTATAAAAATATAATTTATAAGAAAAGAAATCTTTCCCATCAAATACAGTGGACTGATTTAGCTAAGCTATAGTATTAACTGCATCATAGTCCTTTATAGTCATATGCAAAATACTTTTATTGATGGGGAAATAAGAGGAGACCATTAACAAAATGGAGAAAATGCCAAAATGCCCATTTCATTAAAAGAGCCATACATATCAAATAAAATATTGAAAGGAAATCTGCTTTATCCTCTTAATTAAAATTAAAGTGCTCACATTAGCCTACCTATAGCACTGGAGAAGTACCAAATTAACTGAATTGCACAAGGTATCACCAAACAGTCTATAAATCATAAACCTGGGCTACTTTAGAGTTACCAGCAAATATGTCTGTGGACATGGAGACTTTTTTTTAAATCCATATATATATATTTTTTTAACCCATATATATATATATATATATATTTATTTTTTTTTTTTTTCTTATAGAAGGAGAAAGATTTTTCCCACCCTGGCTTGGAGTGTAAACTTGAATATGCCATATTTTGCATTCTAATAGCTCTTAAAATGGCAGTGGCTGTGCAAAATTTCTCATGTCTCTTTCAAGACATTAAAGGGCCCTTTGAAAATTAAAAACTTTGCTATATAAACATATTTTTATAGGAATGCTATAAAAATGCTAATGACCCACTAATTAGGCTGTATCAAACTGCACATTGGAATTTTTATTTTTATTTATTTTTAGAAAGGAAATATTTATGTTGAGTTTTCTCTTTCCAGCCTTCACACCGATTTTCAGTGCTTTGAAAACTGGCACATTTTCAAAATAAGAAATGTAAGGTTCTTTCTCAGCTACTTACAAATATATACTAATTTAAATAAATACCAGCACTTTAAGAGTGCTCTTTGAACTATTAGAACACTTTCTATTTAATTACTGGAAATATATTAAATTTCCTCACATTTTAGTCTGCTGCTATAAAATAAAGTAATAGATTTACTTCAAAATTATTGAAGGTTGGAAAAGGGAGAGATGCTTTAGGATAGTTGTTTAGAATTTGAATGTAAATCTTCTAGTTCCATTATTACTTTCTAATAGTCTAAGGCATAAAGTTTGTAAAATCTCTTTTCTGAGAGGTTACTAAAATGCATTTACAAAAATACACCTATCTGACTGAGGTATATGGCTATAGAGAAGGACAGGGTAGATGAATTTGAAAATTAAATGTATTTCTAGATATTGCTGCTTTACCTTCCAAAGTAAAATTAAAGTGGGCATGTTACCCCACCTATAGTGCTGGAGATGTTCCTGATTAACTGAATTGCACTGGATGTCATCAGTCTTTAAATCATCAACATGGGCTACTTTAGATACAATTAAGCTCAAAAATTTTTTGCTTTGTTTTGCCTTTTGATTTAAAGACAAAACAAAAACTACCATTAATGGGTAAACTTAGATTTTTGAAGTTGTCACTAAATTTTCAGAAAATGTGAGGAAAGTATAAAATTCTATAAACACTATACCACAATGTTTCTACAGTCATTTAAAAAGTCCAGTTAATTTGACTAACAGGTAAGTTAGTAATCATGAAGCAAGACTTACGTCCAGCATTAAAAAAAAAAAAAGGTGCTTGACAGCAATGTAAAAGAAAATGACAGGAAAATTCTTGAGTCTTAAGGAGAGGAAAACATCTAATATTTTAGAGAAAGCCTTTTCTAAAAGCAGTTAATACACAAGAATGGATGACATGTTCTAATTCCTGTGCTTCTATGTTAGGGCAAATGTTTAGAAAATGCAGGTGAAACACTTTCATTCCTATTAAACACTGGAAAAGGCAGACTGTTATCTTAAAAGAATGAGTAGCAACAAGGATGTCTTCTCCAAATGTGGAAGAATCTCTCAATAATGGGTCATCTCTCAGAAAGAAGCTGTTCTTTTTAAACAGGAAGCAAGGCTGAAGAGAGAGTATTCAAAGATTGGCTCAGGTTCCAGCTCAGGCACCAACTAGCAGAGAAAGTCAATAAGTTCCTTCATTTCTTATGCTAATTTCTAGGATAATTCAACTACTATTTACTCTGAAAAAACAATCTTACATTTTTGTTACCAATTTTCTTTGCAAATGCATCAAAATGTGTTAAATAGTATTTAGTTAAGACTATCCTTATTATCCTTGAGAAAAGATGTATCTCCTTACACATATCATCAAAACCCTAGAATAACTTTTGCCTAGTGATGTTTAACAACTAAAAGGATTAGATGTTTTTGTGTAGCTTATATTTACATACTTGGAACACAAAACACAATGTTTGGTGAATAACTGGATAAGCAAATGAATTGATCCATTTATCCATCTAGCTCCCAGATAAAAACTGCAAGTTTGCTTAGACAAAAGTAAGAAAGAAGTTATTACCAGGAGTAAACTGTTTTAGAAAAGGTAATGCCATGTATGAAAGTAAAAGAAAACCTGGCTAGTTCCAGCTGGTATTACTTTTCTTTATATTTAACCCAAATAGCCCGATTTTACCATCTATGAAAATGCAGTTATTAAAATCTTCCCTCCAAAAATGAGAACAGATGAGAGGAGTTAAACAAAATTAAATGTTTTTAATAAATAAAAAATAACATCAGCTTCTTATTTCAAGTCCAAAAGTGAACTGGATTTGGCGGTATGAAGAAAAAGACTGAGATGAAAACTCAAATAACTACATCCTTGGGAATTAACCTAACAAAAGACGTAAAAGACCTATACAAAGAAAACTATAAAACATTCTTAAAAGAAATAGAAGATGATGTAAAAAAATGGAAAGACATTCCACTGTACATGGATCGGAAAAATCAACATCATCAAAATGGCTATACCAAAGGCCATCTATAGATTCAATGCAATTCCAATAAAGATCCCAATGATATATTTTAAAGAGATAGAACAAAAATTACTGAAATTCATATGGAACAACAAAAGACCCCGAATAGCCAAAACCCTATTGACAAACAGAAGAGAGAACGGAGGTATTACTATTCCAGACTTCAAACTGTACTACAAAGCCATAATACT
>PVHY01026935.1:0-16769 GCA_004024945.1 Uropsilus gracilis
AAAATTCCTTCCTACTCTTCCAGACACAACTCTGGTATCTCCTCCAGTGGGAAGCCCCAGTGCCCCTCTCTTCCCTGCACTGATCTCCATCTCCACTCTTGTCACCACCACACTCACTGCACCGTGACTATTTGCTCACTTGTTCCTCCTCCCCACTATGCTGTGAGCTTTGGTGAGAGAAATATGGGGTTTCAATCATTTCTTATCGCCAGCCCTTCCACCATTGTTTTGCTTTGCATTGTAATGCTTGAGTATATGTTCCCTCCTTCTGCTTCTCTTCCCTGCCCCTCCCAACTCCCTTAAAACTGTGTCACACAGCTTTATACATGGAGCCAAAAACTGGAAACAACCCAAACACCCACCAGCAATGTATAAATTGTAGGAAATACATAGAAATGATACATGGCAATGACAAGAATAGACCACTGCCACATGCGACACATGGCGAACAGCACAGGCAAAGGCTAAGCAAGGAGGCTGGGCCTAGAAGAGCTCCTTCCTTCTGTAAAGGTTTCTGTGAAGGTCAAAACAGCAAAATGAATCTTCTGTGATTGAAGCCAGCATGGTGGTTTTACTTGGAGGTTCGGAAGGAAGCCTGATGGAGCTGCCCTGTGGGCTGGAAATGGCATTTACCTAACCTGGTGATGATGACCACCAAGTGAGCACGTGTGTAAATGTTCATGAAGCTGGGCTTTTTGTGAGTAGTTTTAGAGCAAGTGATGTGATGTTGTGTTTTAAGTGCTATAATTTTGTCATAAATCATTGCGGATAACAGCTCCCCTGTGTCGGAGAAACACTTGCTGCTACAGGGTTCCCTGTGTTCAGGGGACAATGCTGACTCTCAGAGAGGGTAAAGCATTTATCTGGAGACACCCAGCACCTCTGTGGAAATCCCATACTGTAAGGAAGGGTCTGCGTGTCCAAATTTTCCCACACGTGAAAGCTTTCTCAGGAGCAGGCTCTGTGTCTTTGTGTCTCTGACACAAAATTTGTGACCTCCAAGTATTGGTTGGGCTGGGCACGGTGGCACGTGCCTTTAAGCACAGCCACAGAGCGTGACTGAGACTAGGAATTGCTTGAGTCCACAGGTTCGAGACCTGCCCAGGGCAACATAGTGAGACCTACACTCAAAAAATAGCTGGGCGTGGTGGCCCATTCCTGTAACCCCAGCTACCTGGGAGGCTGAGGCTGGGGATCGTTTGAGTCCGTGGTACCCCAGGCAACATGTGCCTGCGGTTCCCTGGGCAAAATAGCGAGATCTAGTCTCCATATAAACAAACAAACAAATAAATATTGGTTGGGGCGGGGTTCCCCAAACTGTAACTGCTGGGTCAGACATGGCAGCAGCAAGGTCATTCAAAGCACCAAGATACAATTCTATAGCTGTGTAGGTTGAACTTCCTACATCATTTTTCTCATTTGCAAAATGGGAATAATCATTTACCCACCTCACAGTCCGTTCTAAGGGTTACATGAGTGACTAAACACAAAGCACTTAAACCAAATGCTTGGCTCCAAGTAAGTGCCGTGTGAATGTTGCCGTAACCTGGATCAGACATCTCAGAGTTAAATTCTGCTGCTCCACTAGCTGTGTGACTTCAGGCTAGTTACCCTCTCTGAGCCGCCATGTTCTTATCTTTAAATAAATTACAGCTGTCTATTGCTATGAAAGCAAAAAAAATGCATGTGATGCTGGGGATGGTGGCTCGTGCCTGTAAGCTTCAGCCTATGAAGCGGCTGGGGCTAGGGATCAAGGTTCGAGTCCCGCCTGGGGCCCGTAGCGATATCTAGTTCCAAAAAAATACAGCTGGGCATGGTGGCATGCACCTGTAATCCCAGCTACCTGGGAAGCTGAGGCTGGGGATTGCTTAAGTCTGTGGTACCCCAGGCAATGAGAGCCTGTGGTTCCACAGGCAAAAATAGCGAGACCTAGTCTCAAAAAAAAAAAAAAAAGCATGTGAGGCACCTCACTCATTCAAAATGCCCTGTGTTCAGGCCCCACATCATACACATCCCTCTCCCCACCACCCAGCACTGGCAAGCACTCCCAGTTTGAAAGAACTGATCCATTCCCCACCCACCCTTCTACGCCCAGCTTCTCCCTTCAGGAGCTGGCAGACAGCAGCATCTAGTGGAAAGATCTGGAACTGCACTGTGATCAAGCGCCACTAGCCAGGTTACCCACAGTCCTCTAAGCCTCTTAGAACACACACCTGTACTGGACAGTATTCATCAACAGGCTGTAGTGTACAGAGCATGGAGGCAGGGATCTGAGGACAGTGATAGGTACAAGATGACCACAGAGGGGTCATCAGGAAAAAAAATAGTTTGAATTTTGTCACCCATAATCAACTTTCAATCTTTTTTTTTTTTTTTTTTTTTGAGAGTAGGTCTTGCTATTTTTCCCCGTGGAACCACAGGCTCTCGTTGCCTGGGGTATCACAGACTCAAGCAAACCCCAGCCTCAGCTTCCCAGGTAGCTGGGATGACAGGCGCACGCCACCACACCCAGTTATTTTTTTTGGAACTAGGTCTCACTACAGGCCCCAGGCAGGACTCGAACCACGATCCCTAGCCCCGGCCGCTTCATAGACTGAAGCTTACAAGCACGAGCCACCATGCCCGGCCCAAACTTTCAATCTTGAAGAAAATATAAGAATTCTGTAGGGGGCTTGACACACAGGATGGCATCTTCTTGGGAAGTTCCTACAATTGTAGCAGTGATTTTGAAGTGGTCATTTCCTGTCAGTGACTCAGTGAAGGCCAGAGCAGTGAAGGGAACACTTGGGTCTGAAAGTGGTTCCTCAGGGCCTGACTGTGGCCCCAGGCCTGATTATGCACTCCAGGGCCTCCACAGAGTACAGGGAGCCAGAGCTCCGGGCTCCGAAGGTCATGTTTTTCTATATCAGACATAAAGGGTGAGGAAGACGTAGAAGTAGCACATGCAACTGGGAAAATTAATGACTTCGTGGAAGAGCTGGCATTTCAAGTAGGCTTTGGAGAAAGGGTGGGTAGCTGAGGAAGGAAGGAAGCTCCAGGGCAAGACATCACACAATGCACAGAGGACCAGAGCAAGGTTGGACAGGAGTATTAGTACCAACTCTGAAGACCCCAAGTTGCCGGGCATGGTGGCATGTGCCTGTAAATGACAGCTTATGGAGTCGTGGTTGGGACTGGGAATCGCGGTTTGAGACCTGCCCGGGTCAACATAGTAAGAGCTGGTCCCAAAAAAATAGCTGGGTGTGGTGGTGCACACCTGTAATCCCAGCTACCTGGGAAGCTGAGGCTGGACATTGCTTGAGTCCATGGTACCACGGGCAACATGAGCCTGCGGTTCCACGGGCAAAAATAGTGAGACCTAATCTCAAAAAAAAAAGAAGACGACCCCAAGTGACAGGCCAAGGAAGTTGCATTTAATAAAATTAGGGAAGTCACTGAGAAAGAAGGTAACCTGATCCCAAGAGAATCTGAAAGAAAAAAAAGAGGGAAAAAGAGCTCCAGTACCCAGTTAGGCCAGCTAGGCGGCTACCACACAGTCCAGGCCGAAAGCTGTGGGCACTACACTCAGTTGCAGTGGTTCCAAGAGATACTGGGGAGCTCTGAGAAGTAGGGGAGGCTCAGAAACAGAGCGGTGGGGGTGGGGGCAGGTGACAGTTTAAGTTGCTGAGTCTTTGGGGACAAAGGCAGAACATGGCATTTCTCTTTTTTTTAATAATTTATTAATATATATTCCACATCATTTCAGTCCCTGGGGGTCACCCACTACTTCCCCTCCAGTGGACTTTGAAGAACGTGGACTTGACCGGGGGCTCATGGGGGAAGGGGGTGGAGACGAGACAATGAGCTTGTCATCAATAAGTACCCTGGGCAACGTGAGCCTGCGGTTCCACGGGCAAAAATAGCGAGACCTAGTCTCAAAAAAAAAAAAAGTACAAGTTGCAGACATCCAGGTATCCACTTGGAGATGGGGAGAAAAGGACCTGCAGCTCAGAGGGGTTGAGCTGGAGGGAGAGGAAGCAGGGACAGTCATTTGAGAGTCATCTACCAACGAGGGGTGAGCAGAAGACTAGAGGGACAAGACAACAGCAATTATGGGAATCTTGGTAGTGGAGAGCAGAGGCCACCTGATGTAATCAAGTTCCCTGTTTCTCAAGCTTCCCAGGGACAGAGGAAGAAGAGGCACAGAAGTCAGAGGAGGGACCTTTAGTGAGGAAGAATCAGGAGCCCCTGGTAACTATCCTGCAGTGTCAGAGGTCATGGAGAGATGGGGTTAGGGTGACCGAGAGGCAAGATGGGCTTGTGCTTGGGAGTGGTGGTGGATGAGCCTGAATAAAGCAGTTTCAGGGGGCAGAAGTCAGACTGCAACCGGGCATGGTGGCGCATGCTTGTAAGCGGCAGCCTAGAAAGCCACGGCCAGAGCCAGGCATCGCAGTTCGAGTCCCGCCTGGGGCCCATAGCAAGACCTAGTCCCCAAAAAATAGCTGGATGTGGTGGGACGAGCCTGTAATCCCAGCTACCTGGAAAGCTGAGGCTGGGGATTGCTTGAGTCTGTGGTACCCTGGGCAACATGATTCCACAGGCAAAAATAGCAAGACCTAGTCTCAAAAAAAAATAAATAAATAAGTCAAACTGCAAAGATTTAAGAGACAGGAGACAGAGGGTGTGGGAGCAGCTAAGGCTCGCAGGAGGAGGGAGGCTATGGAGAGCAGGGTTGGACTAGGATAAAGGCAGGCAAGGCGCCTTGGGAACAAAATGTGAGGAGGTGCTCTCACTCTCAGGGTGTTGCAGGTGGCCCTGGCAAGGAAGGTAGAAAATGTAGAAACCCAGTCGCAGAGCCAGGGAATGATAGAGGCCCAGAGAGAGCAAGCTCGAGGCTAGAAGAAATCACCCCAGGGAGCAAACTTAGAGACCCTTCCACCTCCACATCCGGCCTCACTTGGTGGTCAGTGGCAGAGCCTCAAAGGACAATGAAGGCTGGGGGAGGGGACTGCCTGAATTGGGGTGGGGGGGGTGGAGAGTCGGATCTGGAGCTGGGAACACCAAGAGAGAAACCAAGTTGGGAGGGTGATCCACTTCCTCTGACCCTTCAGGAGAGACTGAGCTTCCCCCTAGCTTCAGAGAAATATTGGGGAGGGGGAATCTCCTATCCTTGAGGAAATCAAGTGTCCAGCTCTACCCTTTCCCCAGGTTGTTTCAATTCAAGAAGACTCCTGGTGCCTCCTGACAGGCTACACCCCACATCAGCCTCCCACACAGTCTACACTTCCTTCCCCACCCCCACCCCCAAGTCTGAGTATTTTTCTCCAGACTCAGTTTCTGTAGTGGGTGAATAGTGACCCCCCAAAAGATAATATGTGTCCTGACTCCCCTCCTCCAGAACCTGTGCCTGTGGTATTATTTGGAAAAAGATTTTTTTTTTTTTTTTTGCAAATGGAATTAAACTGAGGTTGTGGAGATGAGATCATCCTGGATTTTCTGAGTGAGCAGGCTCACTCCAGCGACAAGTGTCCTTCAAAGAGGTAGGAGAGGTGCAGCTGCGGCCTTGGGAGGATGGAGCTATGAGAAGCTTCGGGGGTCAGGAAGGTGTCTCCCCCAGAGCCCTGGAGGGCCCCCGCCTAGCTGAGCCCTTTGCTTCAGACTCACCTCTAGAGCTGTGAGAAAACAAATGTCTTGGCTTTGAGTGTGTGGAAACTAGGGCCATCCTAGAAAATGAATACAGTTTCCTATTCATCAAAATAACTAGAAGTTTAGGCTGGGCATGGTGGCACATGCCTGTAAGTAGCAACCTAGGAGGCCCCGGGGCCAGGGATCAGGGTTTGAGTCCCCAGGGACACATAGTAAGACCTAGTCCCCAAAAAATAGCTGGGCGTGGTGGCACGCAACTGTAATCCCAGCTACCTGGGAAGCTGAGGCTGAGGATTGCTTGAATCTGTGGTACCCCGGGCAACGTGAGCCTGCGACTCCACAGGCAAAAATAGTGAGACCTAGTCTAAAAAGTAAATGAAAATAAAATAACTAGAAGTTTTTAGGAATGCTTCCAACATTGAGGTCCTCTAAGTTAAATGTGGATCAAGAACGGGGCGCCTGGTGTGACCAAAAAGGTGTGCTTTTTAACTCACCCCTTCCAGGTTGAGTTTTAATAATTCACTGGGAGGGGAGAGGAGGGGACTGAATTAAGGCATCCATCACTTCCCACTCCTCAGAGAATCCATTCTGCAGAGTATTTCATGACCCACCACCTCTCCTTTTGCCCTGAGCTCCTACATCCCTATCAGGCAGGTCGAAAGGGCCAGAGCTGACAGGACCACGTTGCTGAAAGCAAGGAGCTTTATAACAGCAATCTCTGTATTTCTCCTTACAAACATGACCCCCTTTTCAGACCTTCTCCCCACACCCTCCCATACATCCTCAACCATCCCCTTTCATGGGGGGCAGGCTAAAAGATGGAGACCCCTGAAGCACCGGAGTTGAAGTCACTCTCCAGCTCTCCCCCCTCCTCCCCATGACACAGCTGGAGGGGGGAGGGGAGGTCAGCAGGGTTCATAAAGGCCAGATGTTGAGGAGAAAGAGAGCAGTACCCACCCCACGCCCACCCACCCCACCCCCACCACCCAGTCAAAGAAAAATTAAGAGACTGTTTTTAAAACAAACAAAACTTTTTAGTCCAAAACAGTTTTTCTCAAGAATCTGCTCTATGCAAACAATATAACAACTTTTTACAAAGCATTTTCACAGAAAAGGAGACAAGTCCTTCCCCAGTATCGTATGTGGGAATTGTTCCCCCCTTGCCCCATTTTGGGGGAAAAGGGTGCTAGTCACTAGTACCGGTAGAGACCCCAACTCCCTCCGTTGTTGGGCAGATCTGAAACCCCAGACTTCCCTCACACTCAAACCTCAGATCTCCCCAAGAGCTAACTTCCCCTGACCTCACCTGGGTGGAGGGAAAGCGGTTGCCTTTCTGACTCTAGGAGATGGGAGGGCGTGGCCCAGGCCTATCATTCCCCTCCCCCCCTAGAAAACAGAACCTCTGACCTCAAAACTAATCCCCTGACCCTGCCCCCTTCGGATCCATCAGGTCCCTGACAATTCCAGAAGTGCCTGAAGTTGGGGGTGGGAAGGGGGGAGCTGCAGGCACCTCAGCCCTGTTTCCAAACTTCCCCCTTTCAAACCCCATTGGACCAGTGTGGGTATGCCAAGAGCCCTCTACAAAAAGCAGCTTGTCTTGTCACTAACCTTTAGGGAGGCTGCGTTTGGGTGTCAAAAGGGTGAGCCAGGCCTGCCCCCACCTCTACCCCCTCCCATCCACAACTCGTGGAGGACCAGGAAAGGCAACTCTTTTGGTCTGATTTTATTGATTTCTCCCACCTTCCATGACTTTCCCTGGGACTATCTCTGGCCCCTTCTTCAAGCACAGTCTGCCCTTTTGGAAGGGAAGAGGTTCCTCAACCCTACCCACCTGATAAGAGCAGTACTGGGGTAGGGGCTGATTTATCAAGAGGAAAATCCTCCTTTATCCACCAGACCTCGTAAATTGAAAGCAAACAGGGAACACTGAAGAGGAAAACTCCAAAACTGGACAGAAGGGAAAGGCTGGTGGGTGAGACTGAAAATCTCACCAACTCAAGATAACCTGACTTGGGGGGCCCTGGGGGAAAAAAGAAGGGGTGGTGACCTTTCCCTTGCCCAAGCTGCCTCAGGGAGACTCCGATGGTGCCAGGAGGGCTGGGGGGAAGGCCTGAGGGGAGTAAAGGGTTAAAGGCCAGGGCGGTGGGGATGGATGCCCCCAGGGAGCTGCCAATCACCTCCCCACCCCCACCGCAGCCCCCACTTCCCCAGGCTCGCCCACCACAGAAACAACCGGTTTGTCCATCACCGAGGTCTCTCCCCCTCTTTTTTTTCTCTTCTCTCTCTCGTCTTTGAGCGGTAGCGTCCTCTGCTCCCCCTGGGGTGAAGGCCCCGCCCCCAAAGATCCGCGATGGAAGAGGGGAGGGATGGCAATCGAAGTCATTAAGCCTTTTTCGGTTGTCTTCTTCTGACGCCAGCCTTGGCTCACCTCCAAAGGATAAGGGGGGGAGGGTGGCACCCCAACCAGTTAGGTGCTTGAAGATCACTGTCAGTTGAGGACCCTCTGATCACAGTCCATAAAAACGCAAAGGGACAGGCAGGCGGAAGAAACGCGGCTCGACCCCGGGCCCGCAGTTTGGCTGTGGCGGCAACTTCTTTCCTTTGGGCAGAAGAGGTCTCGGACTCAGGGTTCCTCCAAGTTGATTCCCCAGAATTTGAGGCCGGGAGGCTCGGGAACAGCTGGACCCCCGACCTGCCACCTCCACAGCGGGTGGGCAGGCGGAGGCTTGGCGTCTCCCTGGAGCCGAAGCGAGGACGCCGGCCCTAGGTCTCCGTCCTCCCCCACCACCAGGGCCGGGGGGCAGGGGAAGCAGTCGAGGAGGCTGAAGGTACTGGCGGTCTGGAGCGTCGGTGCAGGGCGCCGGGGCTGCGCTCGGCGCCGCGGGGACGTCGGCCGCCGGCGTTTCTTGGCAGCTCCGCGAGCAGGGCCTTTCGCTGGCGGCCGCTCGGACCCCCGGCGCAAGCTGGGAGTGTCGAGGGCGAAGCCCTTCGCGTAACACCAGAGTTTCGACCGGCGGATCAGACGATCGAAATGTTCCTGGCGGAGATCGCCGGGCGCGGCCCGCGCTTCGCCGGCCGTCGAGGGGCTGCCGGCGGGTGCCTCGGGGGCGGCCTCCGGGGGGCTCCCAGCAACGGCGGCGGTCGGGTCCGGCGGGGGTGGCTCCGGCGCGGCGGCGGGCCCCGCGGGCTCGGCGGAGACGTCCGCAGGTGGCGGTGGAGGCCGGAAACTCGGCTCTTCGTGCGGACTGGCGGCGGGGCCGGCCCGGGAGTCCAGCCCCGGGGCTGGCCGCGGCGGAGCCGACGCGGAGTCGGTCGCGGCTTCCCGAGGGCGCCGGGGCGCCAGGCAGCGGCCGGGAGGTGCGCCGGAGCGAGCGCCGAAGTGCGGGAAACTGCCTCCGCCCTCTTCTTCCTCGTCGCGGCCCCAGCACGCTGCGGCGTCGGCATCCTGGCCGGCCGGGGCGTTCGGGTCGCCGGACCGCCCGGCCTGTCCCGCGAGGTGCTTCAGGCCATCCGGGGCCCAGCCGCCGGTGCACAGCGGGGCGCGCGGGCCGAGCAGCACCGGGGCCCGAGGCGCCAGCTCCCCAGGCCCCAGGCCGAGAGAGGACGCCCGGGGTTTGGCAAGGGCGCAAAAGGCAAGGGCGCGCAGGCAGAGCGGAGAGAACTCCTGGGTCCCCCGACGCGGCTTCCGGGGTGCGGGGGAGCAGGGCGACCCTCGCGGGGACGCCGGCACTGCGAGGCGGGGAGCGGGGCACAGAGTCTCCATGGAACCGCCTGAGGGGGTGCCCACCGCGGGGGCCCTGGTCCCAGCGACGGGATGCCTTGGCTGCCAGAAGAGCCCACGGGCGAGGGGAACATCGCCCCCCCTCGACGGGGAGGTCTCTGCTCACGGGCGCCCCCGGCCCGCAACCCTGGACCGCGGAGCTCTGACTCCTTCTCGATCTCGTCACGCGGCCCTCCCGGCAGCCGGACTCCTGGGTCCCTGCGAGTCCTGGCGCGGTCGGCCGCCTTTCCTGCCGCCGCGTTCCCCGCGCAGCCCCGGCGAGAGCCCCTCTCGAGTAGCCCCGACCGCCGAGGCTGGGGAAACAAAGCGACCGACGGCCGCGGGAGGCGGGAAGGACCCCGGCCCCGGCACCCGGTGCCCGGGCCCAGGCGGCGGGGAGGGCGCCTTCCGCCCGCTCGGCTTCTTTCTTCCCCGCTGGCTCCGGAGACCGCGTTATAGAGAACTGCCCCCTCGCTGCCCCAATACCAGCGCCGGGGCCGCGAGCCCGCCGCTGATTGGGCCGTGCCGCCGTGACGTTGCCCGGACTCCACCCCCGCCGCGGCACCGCCCCCGTCCCCATTCCGCACACAGACACACACACGTGGACCCGGCGCGGCGGCGGCGGCGGCAGCGGCGGCAGCGGCTGCGGCGGCGGCGGGGAGGGAGGGCAGCGGCGAGCGGGAGCGAGCGCGGGTGGGAGCGCCAGGGGCGAAAAGCGCCGCTACACGTGGCCCGGGGCGTCCCGGCCTTCGTTGCCACAAAGCGACCCACGTTCCCTCTCAGCGGTTGCAGTTTCCGTGTCTGTAAAATGGGAATGTTCTGCGCTCCCCTCGCGGGACTCAAACCAGGGCGCATCGCCGCAGCCGACTTGCAAAAAACATTGTCCACGGGAAAGGTGCTATGAGGCGATGGGTGTTGTCTGGTTTTGCACAGCGAGGACCCGTGCGGGCCGAGAATGCTCTTAACCTCGTTGTTCCCTCCCCCCTGGGACCGTGGCTCAAAAAATGTTGGCCGAGTAGTTACGGATTCAGTGTGTCCAGGACGAACAAAGGAAAAAATTAATTCAGAGGCGGGTAGCGTGATTACTCCCAGGGAAGTCGATAAATACGCACTTTCAGGACCTGCTTCCTTGGCCCCCTGACCAAGTTCCCAGGTGCTGACTCTGCCGCCCCCCCCCCCCTCAGATCCCAAGATCCCGCCCTCACAGGCCTGAGCTGCCAAAACGGGCTGAGGAGGCAGGTGGGGCGGCCACCGTCGTTTATGCTAACCTCCTCCACAGCGAGGGAAGCAAAGAAACGAATTCCCAACAACAACAACAACAAATCCTGATAATGGAGAACACACAGTTCTGTCCCCTTCCCTTCTGTAGTTTCTGTAGTTTCCAGTTATATGAACGCCTGTGAATACATGTATTCTTTACTGTCTCTCCAATTAGCCTGACAAGAGCTGGTGAGGATTTTTGTCTTATTCATGACTGCATCCCCAACTGCCTAGGACTGTTCCCAGGCATAATAGGTGCTCAATAAATATTTGTAAGTGAATGAGTGATCCTTGGGGCTATTTCTCTTTTGATAAAAATCAGGTTATTGGAATAGGATCCCTCCCCTCCCCAGAAATAGTAAAAGAGTAGCTTGCATCCTGGCAGTGACAACAGAAGCATTGTTTTCCTACTTGTCCTCAAATAACACTTGAGAGGAAAGGCTTAAGAAAAGTCTGCTTACCCACCTCCCTTTTGCAGAGGCCAGAGTTAAAGGCCCCCCAGGGTGGAGCTAGGTATTTTGAGGAATGTGGGTGTGTGGTGTTCTGTTACTCAAAACACACCCCTCCTAGCATCTCCTGCAGAAGGTCTCCAGGGCTGTGCAGTCAAGAGACAAACTGGAGTTCTATGAGGTCTAGACTCCAGAGTTCCAGAGTGCCTCAAGAGCCCTCTTCCCTCTCCACTGTAGGAAAGTTCTGGAAAGATGATGATCTCCCTGGCTGTGTCTTTTAGAGGACAGTACTAGAAACTCTAGTGCCAGATTTCTTCTGCTTGGGAGGTAGGGGGATTTCTGCTTCGCTGGACTCCCCCTCACCCCAGCTTCTAGCATGGACATGTCTGGAGAGGGGGACTTCGACCCCATATGTAGAAACCTGGACTGGGGAACTCCTTTTATGTCACAGCTTCTACCATATTTATGCTTTTCTGTGCCTAGGACAATGTTGACACAGGGGAGAACATCAAGAAATTTTTCAGTATGAATAAATTAATCTTATATTATAATGCAAACCAATGGCTTCTTCCTCCCATTCCAAAAGCTACCAGTCCCCCAAATCTGAGTTTAGGGCCTTTATTGGAATCATCACCATTGAGAATCCTCTAGGGGAAGAAATTCCCTCCCATCCACTCTCCCTTTTCCCCCTTCCTTGAATCATGCACCTGGGAACATAGCTGAGGTGGGCATGCACTCGGGAACATCGCTGGGGTGGAAGTGTCTTGCTTGTAAGGGCTTCTATGACCACACAAGCCTTTCCCACCCCAGCTATGTTCCCAGGTGCATGATTCAAGAAAGTGGGAGCAGGGAGAGCTGAAGGTGTTGATATAAGTAATTCTCGAGCTGAAAGGATCTGGAGTCATTGATCCCCATTTTTCAGAAGACTTAGGCTGGGCATGCTGACTGTGCTGCTCACAGACGCTCAGTCTCAATGCCCCTATCAATGGAAAGGGGTCAAGCAGCTTTCTCCTAACACCGCCAGAAACCTGATGGGAGCAGCCGGTCCCGCTGTTGCAGTCCCTGTTGCCTACACCAGAGGGCACTGGACTCTGTCCTCAGACTACTCGCTCCTCCCCAAAGGAGGAAAGGCACATGGCTGGAAGCTGGACATCTGAAAAAGGATAGGAAGCGATCCCCCCCCCCCCTTGGTTTGAAATAAGCCCTTCCCCACCCATCTCTGGTCCACCTTGGTCCCACCCAAAGGCCTGTGGTCAACGATCTGGGCAAAGAAGGCCTGCCCAGCTGCCCTCTCCCAGGAGGAAGGCACTGTAGGAACTGTGTCCTGCCTGACACTTCATTTCCAGAGCATGGGCTGCATTTGTCTGTGTTCTAAGAAATTTGCCATTTAATCCCTACAACAATTCAATGAGATAGATGCGTTTAATTAAAAAAATGTTTACCATCAGTACATAAGCCATTTTTGTAAACGTGCAGTTAGACAATATCACCACAATCCATTTTAAACATTTCTGAAGAGATTCCCCACTTGCAGCAACTCCCCACACCTGCCCCAAGGCACACATCTACTTTGTCTCTATAAATCTGCCTTTTCTGGACATTTCAGTGAATGAAACCATCTAGTATACGGTTGTTTGAATTTGTCTAATTTGATAAACGTTCAATTTTTCTGGGTTTATCCATGTTATAGCATGGATTAGTAGTCTGCTCTTTTTTTTTATCACGAGGTAAGTAATATTCCATAATGTAGATATGCACATTTTGATTCTCTCATTACTCTTGGTTGTTTAGGTTGTTATGAATAACGCTGTTATTAAGGGAAGCCAGCTTGTAGGTTGTCTTACAAGTCTTTGTGTGGATGTATTTTCATTTTTCCAAGTAGACAGTGAGAATGAACTCATGGTAAATTTCTGTTTAGTGTTTTAAGAAATGGCCGAATTAACCAGGTGTGGTGGCACGTGCCTATAACCCCCGCTACCTGGGAGGCTGAAGCGAGGCATCACTTGAGTCTGCGGGTTTGGGACTACCCTGGGCAACATAGCAAGACCTAGTTTCTAAAAAAAAAAAAAAGAGAGAAAGAAATGGCCAAATTATTTTCCAAACTGGCTATCCCATTTTACCTTCCCTACTATCCATGCTTTAAATGAGAAAGATGAGAGAAAAAAAGCTTTCAGTGACTTGCCTGGAGTCACACTGCTAGAAAGGGAGAGAGCTAGGTCTCAGATTTAGGCTGCTGCACCAAATTCAAGACCATGAGTTCACCTCATATGGTAAACCCCAAAGGGAAGCCATTTCACATCACCACATGGTGGCCTCTACCTTGTTGGTAGGTCTTGCTCCTAAAATGCCCTAAGTCAGACCGTTCCAACCCAGCAGAACTATCACCCCCTTGCCAACAGCAACACTTTCTTTGCTCTATCCCCACTGAAAATCTGCACCCACAATTAATAGCTCAAGTTCTTGGACTCAGTGATTCTGTTCATATTCCAGACTCTTCATTTTACCAGTTATGTGATTTGAGGGTAAGTGACTTAACTTCTGCTTTATTTTCCTCATCTGTGAAATAGAAATAATAGCATCATGGAGCTAGGCACGGTGGCTCATGCCTGTAAGCTTATGAAGCGGCTGGGGCTAGGGATCACAGTTCGAGTCCCACTCGGGGCAACACAGTGAGACCTAGTCCCAAAAAATAGCTGGGTGTGGTGGCGTGCGCCTGTAATCCCAGCTACCTGGGAAACTGAGGCTGGGGATCTCTTGAGTGGTACCCCAGGCAACGTGAGCCTGCGGTTCCTTGGGCAAAAATAGCCAGACCTCGTCTAAAAAAAAATAAAGAAATAGCATCATGGAATTAAAACAAAGTTTTATTATGGAAAATTGCAAAACTATACAACAGGAAACGGAGTACAATGAGCTTCCAAACACCAATATGCAGCCTTAACATTATCAACTGAAGGTCAACTTATTTCATCCATCCCTCCACCCACTTCCTCCCCACCTCCAATTTAGCAACAATTTTACTGAGCTATGATTTACATACAATAAAATGTAATTTTAAGTGTATGGTTCATGTAGTTTCACAAATGAATACACCCATGTAAATACCACAATTAAGATATAAAACATACCCTATATTATCTAGCACAAACCCCAGACATATAATTTCACCATAAATATTTTAATACATATTTCTGCAAGATAATGACCCTTTAAAAATAAACACATCACCAATGTTATTATCAAACCTAAAAAGATTTAACAACCATCCTTTAACATGTTGGAGTAGCCAATCAGTATTCAACTCTCTAATTATCTTGTGGTCTTTTTCTTTATAATTTGTTCAGTTTATTTGAATTAGGATCCAAAGAAGAATTTCAAATGGTCCATATGTCTCTTAACTCTTTTTAATCTAAAAATTCCTCCTTCCTCTCTTTTATTTTCTTCTTGCAAATTCTTCATTGACAATACCAGACTGTCATTAAATTTCCCACAGTCTGAAACTTACTGATTACATCCCTGTGGTGTCATGTAGTGAAGCAACATTTTCCAATAATATTTATTAAGCATCTAGGCCGGGCATGGTGGCTCATGCCTGTAAGCTTCAGCCTACGAAGCAACTGGGTCTAGGGAGCGCGGTTTGAGTCCCGCCTGGGGCCCGTAGCAAGACCTAGTTCCAAAAAAATAGCTGGGTGTGGTGGTGCGTGCCTGTAATCCCAGCTACCTGGGAAGCTGAGGCTGGGGATAGCTTGAGTCTGTGGTACCTCAGGCAACAAGAGCCTATGGTTCCACAGGCAAAAATAGTGAGACCTAGTATCAAAAAAAAAAAAAAAAATTAGGCATCTACTATGTATAGAATAGCCAGATTTAGCACAAAAAATATGCAAGATAATAAAAAAACAAAAAACTATTTATTTTTCCTAATTCAAATATAACTGTATATATGCTGTGCTTACCTGCTTATCCAGTCTCAGAGAACACAGACAATGCCCACTGTTAATAGCCCAGGTAATACACCAGCAGACAGCATTCCTTCTGGAGATACTGGGAGAATTCATCCAAAAACCTGTATCTTTAGCGCCCCCAGCCACAGAAGCCCTTAGCAAACCTGAGTGCGCTCTGCAGTAGGCTTGCCTTCTCCCCCTTCTGTTTCTCTCCTCTCCCTATGCCTGTTCCACAGTCCCCCAAAATCACTACATTCCCTCCAGGCCATTATTCATCATGGATCCCGCGCAGTCACTGAGAGGAAGTCTTTCCAGAGGAAAGCAGGCCCCAAGGTAGGACCTCGGAGACAATGGGGACACAGCCTGGTCCAGGCCTTAGACACCCCAGAAGCAGAAGCAACAACTGTGGCCTTTGGAACAAGAGAGGAGGTAAAGGTGCAAGAGGAAGTCTTTCCAGAGGAAAGACTTCTTCTTGCACTTAGGCTCCAAAGGCAGAGAGAGTATGTGAAGGAGAAGAATCCCACCTGAGGAAACTGTGTGGCCAAGGAACAGAATCAAGAAAAGGCTGTCCGAGGCTGCCTCTGCCAGACACCTGTCCTTCCCTTCTATTGCGGAGAAGAGGTGCCCCGGCCTCTGTCCTCCCCGCTTTACCACCCTCCCCTCTCAGAGTCAGCCCATCAAAAAGCCAAATCTTTCTTTGACCCCGGAGGTTCCAGTCTCCATTCCTCTCTCCTCCTTTTTGCAGCCAAATTTCCCCCAAGAGCTGTCTACACACTGTCTTCCTTTTCTCACTTCCCACTTACTCCTCAACCCACTCCCATCTGCTTCCGCCCCCGCCTGCCACTGAAATAGCTCCTGCTGAGGTCCTAGCGGCCTGCAGCACATTGGAGCAGGCAGGTTCTTGTCAGCCCCCTCTGTTGACCTCTGACCAGCATCCCACATGACTGACCACTTCCTCTATCTAGGAACTTTCTAGTCCTTTGCTCCAGGCACTGTGGTTTTCCTGGTGGTGTTCCCTCTGAATAGCTGCTCTTCTTGGTCCTCAGCCCAAATGCCAGGGTTCCTCGAGGTTCTGTCAGCTCTCTTCTCCCTCCAGATACTCTTCTGTGCCTGTTCCATGATCACTATTCATCCTCCGGTGTTCTGCCCACGCCTGCCTCTCAGCTCTGACCTTGACACCCACTGCCCTCATGGCCTCTAACTCAGGTGTTGCAAAAGTCCCCAGGATTCCACCTGTCCCAAACCATCAGTAACCCACACCTCTGTCACATGATCCACTTCCAGGAAAATTTCCCCTGAGGTCTGGCTCCTCCATCTATCCACTTCCACAGCTAGAGATTCAGGCATCATCTGGGAGCCAGGCACAGTGGCACATGCCTGTAAGTAACAGCCTATGGAGTTGCAGCTGGGACTGGGGCTCACGGTTCGAGACCTGCCCGGGGCATCATAGCGAGACCTAGTCCCAAAAAAATAGCTGGGCATGGTGGCGCTTGCCTATAACCAGCTACCTGGGAAGCTAAGGCTGGGATTGCTTGAGTTCGTGGTACCATGGGCAACATGAGCCTGCGGTTCCACAGGCAAAAATAGTGAGACCTAGTCTCAAAAAAAAAAAAAAAATTCAGCCGGACTCGGTGCTTGTGTGTAAGCTTCAGCCTGTGAAGTGCCTGAGGCTAGGGATCGGGGTTCGAGTCCCGCTTGGGGCAACACAGCAAGACCTAGTCCCAAAAAATAGCTGGG
>PVHY01026936.1:0-16792 GCA_004024945.1 Uropsilus gracilis
TTCTTTCTCTCTTTTCTCCTTCCTTTCTTTCTATCTTTATTTCTTTCTCTTTCCTCCTTCCTTTCTATCTTTCTCTCTTTCCTCCTTCCTTCCTTCGTTTCTTTCTTTCTATCTCTCTCTCTCTTTCTCTTTCCTCCTTCCTTCCTTTCTTCCTTCTTTTCTCTCTCTCTCTCTTTCTTTCTGGTAGATGTTGGCTTTATTTTAATTTATTTTTGTAGAAAAGAATGTTTATATTTTTTCATGTTTCTTAATATTGTTGTTTGATTTTATTTTATTTATTATATTTGCATTGTTATCCCACCACCATATCTCCTGTGAAACATCATCTTATAGGCCCTCATTTCAGTTCCACCAGTAGCATTACTATCCAGCTCCTTCCCTCACAACTGAGCTCTCAGGGAGGCCAAACAAATACTATTACAAAAGACTTACATAGATTGCCAATTTTCTTTTTTCCATTAAAAACAGAAAGAACAGACACACTTTCTGCCTTCAACCAATGAAGCCAACATATTGCTGTGGACATTTCCATGGGTGTGAAATGCCCTCATCCTTTTCTGCGCTTTGTCACCACCAACAAACATCTAAACTGGCATTAAATGACAAAAATATTTTGCTTTCAGTTGAGACACTTGCTTGGGATTTGACCTGCTGGGCTGAGGTGTTTCCAGGATGGGTGCATGGGCATGACCTGTGTGTTTGCAAACGTTCCTGAAAGTCTAGATGTTTCCACTGCAAGTGGGGTGGGGATGGAAACAATGATTTTGTTTTTGTTTTTTACTTTATGGCAGTTGCTGCTTCCACGGGGACTGAAGATCATCCACATAGCCCAGAGCATGTTTTGTTACTTGGGAGGAGGAGAGAAGAGGAGGCAAAGTTACATCCCCCTGCTGCATATATGGCTTTATCCGGTGGGATAATAGTTACTGTCCACACTTTGTCTTGTGACCCTCCTAAGACCTTCAGGGTCTTAGGTACTGTGTGCACATCACCAATAAAAACAACGAAGCCTCAAACCAGAATACACTGTGCAAGATGAGTGGTCACTGTGTTTTCGGTACTCAGCAGAGCCCTACAGGAGAGGGCTGGATGCAGAAAGAGGAGCGAATATGCTGGTTATATTTATAGCATTACTTGCGTCGCCAAAGCAGGCAATGAAGAAGCGTTTTCCTCTCATTTGCTCAAAGGCTGCTGTGAATCCTGCAACTAGCCCTGCATTAATACACAGGTTAGAAGCCACAGAGACGATCAAGACGCATAATGTGTCGGTCACAGAGCCACAGCCTCCACATGGTGACCTCAACTTCCCGGCAACCATCTTATTAGCTCTGCTTCCAAATGATCTTGGCAGTGTTGAGAGGTTCAGTTAACTCTCAGAGGATCAGGGTTCTGCCAAGTGTTGTCGCTGGTTCATGTCAAGAAGAGTTAGCATCAAGGACTGTTCTCGAAAAGCACAGCTTCAGAAATGCTTGGAGCAATGCATGCTGCTGGCAAGAGAGGACAATCTGGGTGGGGATGGCCGGGAAAGGATCCTACTCACTCACGTGCACTGTGAAAGCATCATTATTCCTTTCGGAAACCACAGGAGCCTGCGTGTGAATGTGTCTCCATGCATTTATTCCTGGAGCTCCATTTCGTGTTATTCCATATCACTTGACTACTATGTTGTCCTACTTCAGTGGTAGATAAATATAGATAACTCAGCTTCTGTAAATGAATATCACCAAAGACCACTGTGTGAAAATAAAAAACCTGAAGAATATATGTGTCTTCTCTGTACGGCTGTGGGTTGTGATTAGTGTACGTGTGGTTTGTGGAATGTGTATATTTAATTAAGGTGCCAGAAGTTCAAGAATGTAATTGAGATCCAGCCTGCTAGGAGCTTTCAGTGTCAGAATCATGTCTTAATTATAAGCCTAATTCCGCTCTCATCTGTTTGATGGTTGTTGCCAAGGACAAGCAGTGTATCATTTTGTTCCATTACAACATCCCAGTTCACTGATCTGAAGGGTATGTGATAGCTTAAGAAGACAAGCTCTGTCTAGACATTGGAACAAATATGGCTATCAGATTGATGTTTGCAGGGGGAAATTTCCCTGGCATTGTGCCTCAGCTGATCCTTCCTTCCTCTTTCCCTCCTTCCCTCTTTCCCTCCTTCTCTCTCTCCCTCCCTCCCTTCTCCCCTCTCCCCAATCTTTCCTTCCCTCTTCTCTTTTTCCCTTCCCCCCTCCCTCTCTTTCTCCTTTCCCATATCACCCTTCTTCCCTTGCCTCTTCCCCTCCCTTCCTTCCATACCCACAGATACTCAGAATCAGTGAGAGAACAATAAGTCATAGGAAAACTATAGAATTAAAGAAGTTTGGGATGCAGCAAACTATCAATCACTATCATTTCATTAGTTTTCTATGCCCGATTAAAGCTACCACTATTCTATTGGTTATATTTAAGTTCAAATTGACTACTTAAGAACTAGCTTTCTTAACATTCATTCACATGAAATCAAATTCACTCTTTAAAAATTTTTCATAAAGTCTGACAGGTGTATATACCGTGCACCCATTACCAAAGCACATATAATATCAACGCATGAAGGTGCTGCATACATGCTTGTAGATGTGCACATGCCTAGCAATGCCTGTAGCATGTTATGCATAATATACCTGCACACATGTCCCACCTAAAGCAAACCCGCTTTCTATTTGGTTTTACGGCCATGATGGAAGCTGAACTTCCAGGCAGCACAGGGATGCAGCATGAAAGTATGTACAGCTGGAGATTAGGAAACAGAGGCTGGGTTCTGCGGTCCAGACAAGGTGAGCTTCCCGTCTCACTGGGATGACACCACCTTCTGAGACATGAAGTAAAAGAGGAAGGCGAGGAGTTCATGATGACCCACCTCAAGAGCCTGTTTAAAAGCACTGACCATCGGCATCCCTTCCCGGTTCCTCCTTCAGTGATGTCTGCAGTAAGCCCTCCCTGCACAGGCCTCTTCAGAGTCCCAACACTGCTGCCCTGACCAACGGTGACAGCCGTGTAGAGTGGGTGTCCTTGTGTTGCACCTGGGCGTGCTGTCCCAGCCCGTCCAGGCAGTTCTAGGGCTCAAGCTCACCCCAGCGGGCCTGGGCTGGCTGAAGACCTTAGGGCCGGACCCACAGTTGTCCAAGTTTTGTGCAGTTGAGGCCGCTCCCCAGACAAAGGTGGGGGGGGTCCTGGCTCCGTGTTCTCCTCCCCACAGGCACAGAGCAGGTATGCAAGATACTCCTGGGAAAAGAAGGAGGGAGGCGGCCCAAGAGGAGCTGGGGATGTTATGCTCCTGGGCTTGTCAGGCGATAGCAAGTGCAGGGACAAACCCTCCTCCCCCACCCCACATGCAGCTGGTCAGGCCTGACCCAGAAAGCCAATCTCGGCCAGCCATGCTCCTCAGTGTTGCTGGCCCCACGTCAGTGCTTTCCTGAGAGCAGTTTGCACTTCTTGAAAATAATTCTCTTAATTGCCTCAGATCATTTCCAAGGGCCCACCCAGTGCCGCGTTCCTATTATTTGCTATTCTGGATTTCTAGCTGCAGGGCGATGCCAGCAAAGCTTGACAGTCGATTTCGCTGCACTTAGACATTCCAGAGAGCTGATGCGTTCCACTCTGCAGCCCAGCTCTGCAGCGGGTCACACCGGAAAGCTTTTAACAGAGAGGGAGGGGCTGAACGGCCTGACCTCGTCCTACAGGGCCCGAGTCAGGGTGAGCACATTAGCTGCCATTTTATGTGTGTATTTACCTATTTGCATGTATATATGCACATGTGCGTGCATGCACACATATGCATCATGTGTGTTCGTGCACAAATGTGTGTGCATGCATCTCTGTGTGTATGTGTTTGCATGGATATATGTGCATGAGTTTGCATATATGTATATGTGCGCACAAATGCCTGCACATGTGTGCATATAAGTGCATGTGGGTGCATGTGTGTCTATGTATGTAAAACTCTTCTTCTGAGTTACGTTTGGAAAAAAATCACCTTTTCATCTGAAGGAACCAGCAGAGAACTTGACCTCGCTTAGCACTGTCTAAGAAAGCCTGAGACTCAGGCACCCTGTCAGGCCTCTGTCCATCCTTCTCTCTCTCGTACAACCTGTCCAGGTGTTTCTCACCAGCCCGGGGGTCACGTGGATCAGGGCCTTGCTCTCACCGCAAGGTGCAGCGAGAAGGCATCTGCAGCCCTTGCGTGCTCTGAATGCGCATGCACATTCGCACCAGGACGCCCAGTGCCACCAGCTCTGGGATGTCAGGACAAAGTCTGACCGATCACGCGACATCCAAAAGAAGGCAACCCTCCTGTGTCTAACCCAAGGGGAGCTCGTGATTCCCACCCAGGCCCCTGCTTGCCACACATCCTGTCTCCCCTAAGGGTTGATCCAAGCTAGAGAAGCTTAGAGCAGCATTTGCATGAACGCATCTGCCGAGGCCTGGCGTGGGGTGATCTAGTTCATCTCCTTGCAGGCTGAGCGCTCCCTCAGCAGAAGCAGGACCAACTCACCCAGCGGGGAGGAACGGCGGCCTGCAAGGCCAAGGTTTAGCCTCGCTGTTTGGCTTGCACCTATGCAGGACTGACGCCAAGGAGGAGCATTGGGGATGGAATCTCTCAGCAGGAATTTGCAGATCGCCCCAACAGGGCAGCGGTCTGGAAGCCTGGCCAGGGCAGGAGAGACAGGAGGCGGAGGAGGTAGCTCTGTCTGCCCCATGTGCATGAGGACAGCTTTTGTTCACACTGCCGTTCCGGGGAGAGAGACCCCCTTGGAGTCGGAGCTCAGTTCTGATGAAGCAGAAGGCAGGAGGGTTGTAAAGTGCTGGGCGCTGTGGCGGGCGCTGAAAACAGACAGAAGATCTGCCTTAGCTAGAGGAACACCGTTAGCTATTCTCCCCATCGCTGACACACCGAGATGGCTTCAGCAAGTCTCTGATCTGTGACAGCAGTCCCCTGACCTCCTAGGAATGGCCCACGGGAGACACACGCTCCTGAAAGATAAAGGCATTCACCCCACAGGTGTTTTTCCCGCTAGGTACTGAATCCCCCATCTTCCTACTCCATGGGTTACAGACCACAGGATCCAAGTGGAAGTGGATGCTGGTGGCACTGGGCGTCCTGGAGCGGATATGCATGCGCATTCAGAGCACGCAAGGGTGTCTTTTTGCTGCACCTTGCGGTGAGAGCAAGGCCCTGACCCACGTGACCCCTGGGCTGGTGAGAAGTGTTTCCATTCCTTACCGAGGTACATAAGGTGACCCCAAACTTAAATAGACGGCTCAGCTCTTGCTCACTGAGTCCTGATCTGTGAAGTGAGTTGGCTTCTTTTTCAGATGGTTATCAGTCTCTTTGGTCTGTTCTTTTCCCACCCATGGCTCCCAGGAGTGCTGAGTGATTCTGGGGTAAGGATGGGGCTGCACTTACTGACTGATGCTTGCCAGGCTGGGCACTGGCCCTGGCATCCACTGGCCCTGGCATCTACCCCGGGGTTCTCCCACCACCTTATCACCCCGGAATCATCCTCTTAGTCTTTTGTACCCCTCCCCCTCTCGTGTTCTATGCTTCAGTTTTGCTGAGCGTTAGTTTTACATGTTTCTTGTTTGGTTGTTTTCCCTCTATGCCTCATAAAAGTGAGACCTTCCCCTATGTCTCTTTTACTTTCTGACTTATTTCCGCCAGTGTGATTCCTTCTAGCTCCATCCATATTGCCACGAATAACACCCATTTGTCTTTTTTGATTGATGAATCATATTCCATCATGAAAAAGCCAATTAAAAAATGGTGAGAAGATCTAAAAAGACACTTCTCCAAAGAAATACAGATGGCCAACAGGCATATGGGAAAATGCTCAAGGTCACTAATCATTAGGGAAATGCAAATCAAAACCACAATGAGATCCCATCTTGACACCAGTAAGAACAGCCCATATCAAAACAAAACAAAGCAGAAAACAAATGGGCAGCAGTAAATTTTCTAAAGAAAACACTCTTAGGAAAGGAAGGTTAAGGCCTTAATTTCGGATTTTAGCGGGAACAAGATTCCTGTCTTTGGAGACAGGGAGAGCGTTTCCAGGTTTCTGGAGACATTTGAAAGACAAGATTTGTGACTTAGACAGACGTGCTGGAGTCTGCTCGAGTCTCAGTGAACTGAGTGTTTTTGTGACCAATTAGTGCGTTTTTTGTGCAAACAGTGATTTCTTTGAAGTCTGGTTTTATTTGTATACTCTTGGTGCTACATGTAATTTTAGCAATCATTATTTTTATAGGCACTTCAGATATAGATCTCCTAATTTCAACCTTGGAAAATTGCACCTTCTGGAATAGCTGTGATTCCACCATTTCCTTCCCCTGTGATAATGTGCGATTCTTGCATGAAACGTCTCTTTGATTTAGCATCTTGACCCCATACTTAGCTGCTACCACTCAGCACAGGCTCACTTCCCTTCCATTGTGCTTGTATTTTCCTGTCTTTCAGAAGTTAGTGTGATGTTTCATTAAATTCCCAGAGACTCCCCATTACCTGTAAGTCCAGGAAAGTGACAGAGCAGTCATGGACCCCTCACCGGCTGTGTTCAGTCACTGTACAGTGATCTGAAATCCAACTTCCATCATCTATCATCATGACATCCTCCAGTCCTACACAATCTACTGGCTCCTCTCTGTGTGTACAGAATTCTGTTTCTCCTCAGAGTTTTTATACCTTCTGATGCATCTACTGAGGTTGTCCTTCGCCAGTTTCTACACGGAGTTACTCTTGTCCATCTTTGAGCACTAAGTCAGATGCCAGCATTTCCTGTGACTGTATTTACTGCTTCTTATCTTCCTTGATGGCTCTCTCCTTTGGGTTCCTGCAACACTTTCTGCTAAGCTCCACAGTCATGCACATTTTCTTGCTTAAGACCAGAGTCCCTTTGTAGCAGATATTCTCATTTAATCTTACTTATAATTTTAGCATTCTGTAGCACCTCTGAAACTCATTTCTTCTTTCCCTTGTTTATTCGTGCAAGAAACAGTTAGCTTCATTGCCAGGAAAGATAATCAATCCACCTCTTGCTTTCCTAGAGTGCAGTGAGAGAAAGCTCTCACAAATGGTGTTCAGAGAGGATAGCATTGTGGTTGAACATGGTGAGTGGCCTTTTGACTTTGCCAGTTCTAACATCCTTTATTTTGTTTTCTTTTTCTTTTTTCTTTTTATTATTATGTTTCTTGAAGCAGCATTGGTTGAAAGCACTGCAGATGTCTTAGAAGTGTAGATCCCCACCTCTACAAATGCGTATTAAGAAACTATGTTCCTCACTAATGGCCCCCTAAAATGTCCACTCTCATTTATTCAGCTCATATCCTCATGTTTCAAATCCTCCTTTAGGCTGCCTAAGTGTGGCAGGCATTACAACATATTTCATTTATTTGTGTCTGTTCCTTGGTTTTGTTTTTTTATATTTCACATATGAGTAAAGTCATCCAGTATTGGTCTTTTCCTCTCAGACTTATTACACCTAGCATCATTCCCTCCAATTCCATCCATGTTGTTGCTGAAATGATGGCATTTCATCATTTTTATAGCTTAGCAGTATTCCATTGTATGCAATACCACATCTTTTTTACCCACGGATTTGATTTCAACAATTTCTTTGAGGCTTCAAGGAAAACAAACACAAAAACAAATGACACTGTACAAATTAGAAGCTTCTATGAGTGAATGAGACAATTATTAAAACAACAGCACCCTACCCAAGTGGGAGAAAATACTTTCAATCATGCATCTAACAAAGGGCAAATATATAAAATCTACATAGAATTTTTATGATTCAACAACAAACAAATCCACAATCAGAAAAAGTACAGAAGAGTTAAATTGATAATTTTCCGAAGAAGATATACAGATGGCTGACAAGCATATAAAAAATGGTCAACATTGCTTATCATCAGAGAATTACAAATTTATATCACCCATGAGAGACCATCTCACACTTCTGCGAAGGGACCATAGAAGTTATACGTATTAGTTGCAGAGAAAAATCATCCCCTGTATGCTGCTGATGCTAAAATTGACTGCTCCAGTCCCTATGGAAAACAGTATGAGGGTTTCTGGAAATATAAATATGCCTATCATAGGACTCAACAATCCCTGTCTTGGTTACCTATGTCAAGGATTAGCAAACATTAACTCAAAGGGATTTATGCAATTTGATGTTCACTACAGCACCATTTGCAGTAGCCATGCTCTGGAAACAGGAGCCTAAAATTGTTAAAAGATAGTTCTAAAAAGATAGTTCTCCTTATTTAAGAAAATTTTCCTATCAGGACATGATGTTCACTTGCTTTTCTCTCTATCTAAATGATAGAACCATAGCCCTAAGTCTTTTCAAGACACTGAAAAGATTCCATGGCTTCTGATCTACCAGCTCCATGATTCATCTTGGCATCTGAATAGGCATATTCTCCAGTGTTTCTCAAAGCAAATGTGTGTCATTCTACCATTCTACCTCTCCTTACAGAAAGACAAGAACATGATATATCCACAAATCACTATAGAAAAGAGATTTTTTTCCAAAAGGCGTAAGCACTGACTATAGTGAATAGAAATCATCTATCTACTCTCATGTATCCACAGTAAAAATACTCCACTTAATTTGGCTTCTCTGTCCAGGAAAAGAGTAATTAAAACAATAAACAAAACCAGGATTATGGTGCCTTTCCCAAAAGCCTGATTCTGTACCAGACCTGATTTCCCTCGTAGCAGAATTTTCTCCTTTCCTCTCAAAGGAAATAGATGTGGTCTTTGGACCCACATTCACTTCAGATAACCAAGGGTGGAAATTACCACAGTGAAAGAAACGTCAACTCCCAGTTATATTCAAAATATTTAGCTCTATCTGACTGGGACAACGGATAGCTTTATCACCCAATTGCAGGCTTCCTATGGCACCACAAGAGGAAGTTTCTACCTAAGTTGCTGCCATTATTGACCTTTTCCCTGTCTTTTTTTTTCTGATCACTGTTTGATTTCCAAGATTGGAAATAAGGCCAGAACCTCTTCTCCCCTCATTGCTACATTCCACTGTGTTGGGCATCCTGGCCAGGGCACTGAGATGAGAACACAAAGTAAAAAGAACATAAGAGGAAAATACAAAAATACTAATTCACTGATGACATGATTATCTAAGTGGGAAATTCAAATAATGGACAGAGATGTTTCTGGAATGGCAAATATATATGGTTGTAAGTTACATGGTAAATAAAGAAGACTCAGTTGATTGCCTAAAGATGAAGAGAATTATTTTGAAATTAAATGTGAGGTGGATTAAAATAAACCAATTTTGATGCCTACATCTGGAACAATTTGAGAAAGATTGAATTGTGACCCAAAATAAGGGAAAATAAAGTATCTGTTAGTCCACATTGGTTCAAATAAATGATGGAATAAAATAGAGAAGAGAGAAATCTCCTGTGTAAAAGAATTTGAAGTAATTTATGCAGTTATTCTACCCACAGGAAACAGAATGTTGTTCCATCTCCCGTGTGGGCTGACCAGCGTGAGTCCTTCCAGAGAGTGTGGTGCAGTAGAGAGGGAAGTGAATTTAGAGTTGAGAACTCTGACAGACACTGCTTGAGCCAGGTCAACATCAATAGTGATATGTCCATTTGATACCATGCATGTGTCAAGTTGATCCTGAGAAAAATATCACCATGGGGAGGAGCCTTCAGAGACGCAGCATAATATGACATTCTGCAAGAACGAAAAGGGATTAAGAATTAAGAATTAAACTAAGAATTAAAGAAGAGTTAAAAGACACTGTGCACAAAAATAAGAAATAAATAAAATATGGACAATTGTGAATAATAATGCATGACTATCAGTTCATCAGTTTAAACAAATGTTCATGCTTCTGTCTAGGGAAAAATATGCATGAGTGTTTATAGGAAATTTGGTAGTTACATCTTGAGTTTTTCTGTATATTTCAATCTGGTCTAAATATAAAGTAAAACTGATGGGATGATTCTAAGACAGTATCACGGCTTAATACTGCAAATGAAGCTCTGGCAGAATGCTGCATTCGGCAATAAAAATATTAAACTGTTTTTTGCTTTTCTACTTTCAAACATCACTTCTCCCAGCTCAAGAATAGATTATTGCATTCTTCCCCCTACCTCGCAAAACTGAGGATTCGCGTAGGCAAGGAGTAGAGTAAAACAGTCGTGGTGACTTGGAGACAGAGATATGTGATGAACAAAACATTCTCAAGAGATGGGTGTAATCCAGCCTAGAATGATGGATGTGAGGGAATAGCCATTGGTGACTGGGGCCTGGTTCCAAGCTCATGGTCGTGGTGTAAAGTCATTGAACTTCTGAGTATATGAGCTTGTTCCCATTTAACTTGTATTCCATGCCTTTGGGACCAGAAGCCAAGCAGTTCACTCTCTTTCCTTTCTCATCTGCAAGCGAGTCCTGTTGTGCTCCCTCCCTAAGTCTGCTAAAAGCCATAAAACAGCATCTAGGCAGCAATGGAATATCTTAACCCAATTGTAAGCTCTGTCCGTAATCTTCGGAAAATCATCTGTCCTTAATCCCCGATGAATTGAGCTTGTTTCAAGATAGCCCTGCCAATATTCAGGTAACTGAGTTTTATGCATCACCAAAAATTTCGCTAAACTACCTGGCCCTAACCCATAAACTGAAACAAAACTCTTATTTCCTTCCATTCAGCTAATCTGCTCTTTTTCAGGAGAGTTATTAAATTTAAAAACACCTGAAATAATTTTGTTCTTGCAACGCATTGCCTAATATCTGAAATAACGAGCCTGTAAAATTCTCTGAGACCACCTGCGAATAAACTGAATTTATTTTTCCAGGTTGAGTTTAAATATTGTCATGATCTGGGAATATTTCACACCTACCACAATAGAGTAACAGTTCTTTATTTACACTTGTTGCAGTCTCTCCAGCATTGCTGTAATTTGCATTTGCTTTTGTCTCAACTCTCCCCACTAGGTGGCAATTCAATTACAAGGTGGATTAGCACGATTTTCATCTCCTTAACCTGCTTTCCTCACACACACCCAGCCATCACCTCCTGCGCTTTCCACAGATGGCAAGTTGCATTTGTGCTTAAGCACTTGTTGGATTTTATCAACTCTCCGGCTTAGATATTGGGCTTGCCCAAGAAGATTATGATGGCTATGTTTTGATGCATGTATTGCTACTTATTATTTAAGTAATGCATCATTCTCACTCAATGCATACATAAAGAGATGGATGAATTTCCTCTTTGGAAAAGTGCATTTTTAATTCCTCTCCCCATTTTTTGACTGGGTTTCTTGCTTTGTTTTTGCTAAGTTGTATGGGTTCCTTATGGAGCTTTGTTATCAATTGCTTATCACTTTTGTGGAGGGCAAATATTTTCTCCCATTCAGCTAGGATTCTATTTGTTTTATCTGTTGTCTCTTTTGCTGTACAGAAGCTCTTTAGTTGGATGTAATCCGAGCTGTTTATGTTTTCCTTCATTTATTTTGCCAGCTATAGATGTATCAAGAACTGGATTTCTGATTTGCAACTCATGGAGGGTTTTACCCAAGTTTTTCTGTATGACTTTTATGGTTTCAGGTCTTACATCTAAGTCTTTCATCAATTTTGAGTTGGTTTTTGTATATGGTGTGAGAGAGCTGTCTTGGTTCATTTTTTTGGAGGTATTGATTCAGTTTCCCTAACACCATTTATTGAAGAGGCTGTCCTTGTTCCATTGGAAGTTTTTCACCCCTTTGACAAAGATTATATGACTATATATGTATGATTTTACAAATGGCCAACAGGCACATGAAAAACTGCTCAGCATCACTAGCAATCAGATAAATGCAAATCAAAACCACATGAGATACCATCTTACACCAGCAAGAATGGCCCATATCAAAAGAACAGGCAGAATATCAAAAGAATGGGCAGCTGAGGGGTATGCGGAGAGAAAGGAACACTTTTGCACTACTGGTGGAAATGTAAACTGGTGCAATCACTATGGAAAGCTGTTTAGAGGACCCTCAAACTAATGAAAATGGAACTACCATTCAATCCAGCAATCACTCTTTTGGGAATCTACTCAGAGGAGACTTCAATGTGGGTACAAATGGACACCTGTGCTCAGATGTTTCTTGCAGCACTATTTATAATTTCAAGGACATGGAAACAACCAAAATGTCCCAAAAGCAGATAAATGGATGAAAAAAGATGTGGTCTGCATACACAATGGAATATGACTCATCAATTAAAAATGACAAATTCGATGATTTTATGATAACATGAACCTAGAGAAAATTATATTGGCAGAAACAAGTCAGAAAGAAATTCAAATGGTTTTACTAATATATGGGGCATAGGAGAAACAAACAAAAGACCAGGAGGAAAAGCCAAAACAAGATTTAAAAAGTCAAAATAAGCTAAAAAACAAACTGAAGTTTACAACCAAGGTAACAATCGGGAAGGGGAGAGCCCTGGGGATTACAAAGATGTGAAGTAATTATCTATACGATAAAGTATATATATATATATATATATATATATATGTATATATATATATATATATATATATATGTAAAAGAGGTGGATGGAGACAAGCAGGAGGGCAGGGAGTGTGCCTGGGGAGAGCGAAGCAAGGGGAAGTCTGCATTGGAGATGGCTACCATCCCAGACAGAGACTTGGTCTAGAGGTGCCAGGTGCTGAGTGGAAGAGGCTGTTCTGATCTGCAGACCTGGATCCAAGAAACACTGGTTTTCTGAGTGTGAAGCGAAGCCCAAGGCTTGGAAGAAAGGCAGCAACTGGAAATCCAATCAGTCAGTAGAATGACCATTGCCATGGCAGCAAGTCAGGCTGCCATTTTGTCAAGCATAGCACCTGCTGTGACACTGGGGAGGACAGTGAAGAAATGTTTCGAACTCACCACAGGAGGTCCCAGGACAACCTGCTACAATCTCTTCTCGTGTCTGGAAACTGGGGCTGGGATGCCTTGAATGTAGTGAGGCCAACGGGAAACTAACAGGGGCTTGGACCAGAGAGAACAGCGGAAACAGAGAGAACAGGAGACAGAGGGATGGGACGTCAAGGTGATACCTCTGAGTCTCAAGGGCAGCACAGATGTCCCAGATGCTGTATCAGGACAGCAGCATTGCCATGAGTGGCCTCTTCCAACCACTCTACAGGGCAAGGTAAAGAGATAATAGGGAGCAGAAGTTGGAAAAGGTGTCACACTTGGCAATCAGTGCCCTTGAACAGTGGCAACCTGTAGTGGAAAGTTGAAGCAACTCCCTTCCCATCAGCTCTGGAAGGTTTGCCAAGGTGAGACAGCGACCACCCAGGAAGCTCAGATCGAATTAGCAAGGGCAGGAAGGTGTGGGGTGAGTCAAGTGACTCTAGGACAGGCAGGCCCCAGGGTGTGAGAAGTCATGCTGTTGGTGTTCCACGGGCGTGGCAGAGCCGACATGCTCACCCATGAAGACATCTAGCAAGCAGAGAAGCTGCTGGGGGAAGTCGGGCTGAACACCTGTGTGACTTTGAAAGAAATTGGTTCCTCATAACACACTATTGAACTTGATGCACAAAGCAGAGATGACAAGAATGGGCTTGGGTCAGAAGACCCACCATCTGAATATATTTCTTCTGCTTATTAAATACTCATCACCAGAGTCTACAGAGATCCTGCTTGACAAGACCATTGGAATATGCAAATCATATTCATCCATAGTTAAAATGTTGACCCCTACCCAGCCTGAGCTGAGGGACCCTTAGCAGAGACAGAGCTACAACACACTTCCAGTCTTGCCTTCATGTTTACCCTTCAACACATGAACGAAGTATTTGTTGATACGAGATCTGTGGTCTTGTACAGATGTCTGGGAGTCCAGCATGACTTTCCTGCGGGTGTTAGGAAGGCTTCCCCTTACCTTGGCCTATTTTCATTTTTATTTTCCACTTGATCAACACCTGTTCCTCGCTTCCTGAACCTGTAAGGCATATAGGTTCCATCCAATTCCCTTCCAAGTATCAGATTTTTTGTTCAAATTAGAGGACAAATTAGAATCAATAGGCACTTGGGCTCAAGGTAGAGAAAAATAGTTTATTATTTTCTTATGTTCAAGTTCATTACCAAATGCAGTTCTTGAACCATCATGAAAAGAAAAACATCTACTTGTTGCAAGACAACTTTGAAATGAAGTGTTTTGTGAGAAATTAAATATTATGGATGATTTCTTCTTAGTAACAGTCTTCCAAAGAAAGCAATCCTTCCAAAAGAAGAAAGAAAAATTTTCAAAGAAATCTTTTGGTGCTGTAAGAATGCAGGAAAAAATATAAAGCTGAAGAAAAAAATCAAGTGATTTTTTTCTCACTATGTTCAGGTTAAATAACAAATCGGTTGCAGAATAAAAGCAGCATGGTGTAAGTCTCCTATTGTTCTATGTGCTGCTGTGAAATCCTGCTTGTGTAATTCAGCGCACATGACACATAATTGACAGAGATATAAAACAGGCTAATAGCAAGGGGGGTAGCTGGCAACAACAGGATGTATGCAACCTCCCTCTCCAGCTTGTCAAGGCGCTTCTTTACCTCATAGTTGGAGACTCTTGGAGATAATGATGAAGACTTTTGAAGAAAACAAGTTTTGAGTGATAAAATAATAGGTGGCAGGTGATCAGCTAAAGTGTGTTGACTCATAAAAGACAAAGAAAAATGTGAATATTTTAAGTAAATCATGGAAATTATTTTCCTGGACATTTAGCGTCCTCTTATTTTAAGTTAAAAATAATTACTTGGGAGCTATTTAACAACTGCAGCAGCAGGCACACCAGGTAGCAAAATAAAGCATGTAGTACTTATTTTAAGAAATTTACACAGCATCTACTATGCCATGGTGAAAAATGTCAAATAAAGATTTAAGTGAGTCCAGGAATAATAAAGGACATTCAACCCAAATTTTCTATTTTTTTAGATTGTTATTTTTTCTACTTTATTTTGTTATCTAGCCCGGGGTTCTCTCACCACCTTATTACCCACGAACCATTATCTTAGTCTTTTGTGTCTCTCCCACTCCTGATCCCCCTCTGCTCACTGAAAGCTAGTTTTGTATTTTTCTTGTCTGAGTGCCTGTTTCCCCTCTATCCCTCATATACATGAGACCCTCCAAACCCATACTTTCTAATTGCTTCACTTACTTCCTCTTCAAACTCTTCCTTTACTGTTTTGTTCTGCTTTGAATTTTATGGGACATTTCAATGAGCTGAAAACAGATTCTCAAACAAATACTTGCACACAAATGTTCACAGTCACACTATCACATTCAAGAGGTAGAAATAACAAGTGAATATTGAATAATGAATGAACAGATAGATATGTGGACAATAGAATGTGATTCATGCATGATAAGGGATAAAGTGTTGCTGCAGGCTAGAACACAGAGGAGGCCTGATGACATTCATAGTGTCAGGCACCGATGGTCACGCACTGCATACTCAGCTTCTCTGAGACATCCAGAGTAAGTAAGTTCTTAGAGAGAGAAACATTCTGGTGGTTGCTGGAGGCTGGAGGTGGGAGTGAGGAATGAGAGTGACTTTAGTTTTTGGAGCTAAGAATAGGCTCTGCGAAAGACACAAGTGGTATTTACACAACATCCCAAATAGATTTCTTCTTGCTGAGCTGTGCACTTGAAGAGGGTTAGTGTTATGTAAATTGAGCTTCAACAAAACATCTATTAAAATAATAATGTCATCACCATATCTTGGTGAGCTGAGAATATAAATTGCTCTTCCAAGCAGATCATCACCAATGGATTCCATCGGGCAGCTGTCAAGATGGTAGACATCACAGAAATAACCCAGGCTGGTTGGGCAATGATGTCTAGACAGAATCCCAGCCAGGGGCTTCTTAACTCTAAAATCATTACCATGCAGGTTGTCTAGAGTTTGGAGCTGGACCTCAAAGACTGAATCAGTGAGGAGAATGTTGTCTCTCAGCCAGGAGACAGCAATTCAATTCCCATTTATTTGAAGACTTTAGCTTGACTTAAAGCTCAAAAGAAAAGCAGTGATTTCCAGGAAAGAAATAAGGTGGAAGGAAACTCAGGAGACCTTCAAATTCCTGTTCTGAAGTAAATTAGTAAACTATTCATTGTGCACATGAAATAAATATGTATAAGAATGAAAACATCTTTAATTGAATTTTTAAAGTCACTCATCAACCTGTCTTCAGTCACATAAGTCATGTCACCAATTGTTGGGTCTTCTTATTGTGTAGGTTCAATGTCTAGAGAATGGACTAGTCATGTCCCTCATGGGTATCTGATGTATACTGAGAATTACTAACTTCTTGGGCAAAGGCGTGCTTTAGGAAAGGGACAAAATGACTTTATCTCTGTTTCTCTCTGTCTATTTCTATAGAAAGGTAAGGGGGGATTTATTAAAGGAAAGAGCTCACATGATGATTGAGGACAAGAAGTCCTCCACTCTGCTGTCTACAAGCTGGAGACCCAGAAACATGTGGTGTAAAATTCAACTTAAGTCTCCTGGCTCTAGACCCAGGAGAGCTGTTTCCTGGGGCCAAAGGAGATTCAGCCAGTGTCAGGAAGGAGAACAAATTCACATTTTGTGTTCTTTGGCCTTCTATGTGCCGAAGAGTCTCCTATGTTACCAAGAGCCTCAGTCTTGATTCAGTGCACCAACTTGAATTGTGAACACAGTAAACGATTTTCTGGCCTCCACCACCACCACCACCACCACCACCACCACCACCACCAC